>VZUI01082111.1:0-36752 GCA_013401135.1 Cettia cetti
TCCCTTCCCTTCCCTTCCCTTCCCTTCCCTTCCCTTCCCTTCCCTTCCCTTCCCTTCCCTTCCCTTCCCTTCCTCCCATCTTTGTGCTCCAGCTCCCAGCCCAATCCCAGAGCTGGGAGCTCCGGGGCAGACGGAGCTGGAGGGATGTGAGGGGTGCAGGTGGGAGCCTCAGCCAGAGTCTCATTGTTTGGGATGATGCCTGGGGGGTGAGAGGAGCCTGCAGCCTACCCCAGGAGCGCTGGCTGGCTCAGGGGGATGAGCTCAGCCCCAGCTACCCCGGGTGGATTGGGAGAGCAGAGCCCACAGGGACTCTGCTGCCAGCACCAGACCAGGACAGGAGCCAAGCAGAAGCTCAGATGTTGCACATACCCAGCTGTTTTGAAGCTAGGCAAAATGTTTCATGGAAAACACATCTGCAAAAGCACATTTGGCTGCAGTATTTCCCCAGTTTGTTGAATTTCTTGTTTAGGAAAACAAACTTAATTGCAGCAGAACAAAATGTTGCCTAATTTGCTGTAAAAATCTCCTTCTTACATTTCATTTTATGAAAAAAAATTAGAAATGTTAATGTTGAGTGAAAGAAATGATTTTTAAAATGTTTGGAAATCTCCCTTGTCCCAAAAGATCCCGTTGTACTCCCAGCTCCTCTCTGCATGTATCAGCACAGAGGAGCACATATCCAAATTTCTGTGTGCATCCCCACAAGTGTGCACTCACATCCTGGACAAACAATTCCAGGCAGCTCTGACAGGCATAAGCTGCTCTGCATTTTCCAGGAGTGCCTTTTGAAGAGGATCTTAATAACAAAAATAATGTTATGTTACTAGTTAAACACTGGGACTAATTCCTCCACCACAGGCAAGCTGTGCTGAAGCCGGGAATGAACCCACACGTTCCCTGGGAGGAATCCCCAGGGTCCCAGCAGGATGCATTAACAGCTCGTCTCTCCAGTGAGCCGTGATGGGAAGAACACAGAGAAAAAAAAAAAAAAAGGTAAAGTGGTTAAAAACAACTCGTATTTTTAGAGCCCAGTCTCCCACAGAAATCTTCCGAGATGCTGAGCTCTCCACTTCTGATTTGCAAGGAATAATAGTTTGGAAGCCCAGCTGAGACTCCTGGGCTGTAAATTTTCTGTAATGTTTTTCTCCAGACCCATTTGCTGTCCTGCTAATTAATCCAGGTAATGGCTGGGTTATTTTTTTTTTCCCCTTCAGCAGCAGTTTTCCTTTTTGTTAACATGAACAGAGAGAACCGAAGAACCGATCTCTCGAAGGATCCTGGCTGGCAGCAATATCACCATCTGACTGAAGAGAACTCAGCCACACGCATAATCCTCGGGAAAATTCATCTCCACCCTCCCGCAGACCCCGGTGAGAGCCCTTGAAGTGGTAATTAAAGTCTATTGAGTGGCAACTGCACCTGTTTAGAGAGGAGAGTGCGGGTAAGAGGTGCACAAAGGGAGATGAGCAGCGCGGAGAGAGGAACTGCTGGAGCTGGGGAGGAAGAGAAGTGGAAAGAAGGAGGGGGGGGGAAAGTGTTGGTTTGTTGAAGTCGATCCAATCAGTTGTGCATTTCCATCCTGCCCTAGATTTGCTCCCTCCCCGCTCTCGCAGCCACTGATGGAAACTCCGGGGGGCTTCCCCACCAGCCCGGCCCCGGCTCCGCTGCTCCCGTGGGTAAATCCGCGGGTCCCGCACGGTCCTGGAGGACTCGCAGCAGCCCCCGGCTCCTCGCCCTGGCTCTGGGACGTGCCAGCTCTTGTCCCTCTGCCCCGGGAGAGGGCAGGTCCCTGTGTGACAGCCTCAGCACCGCGGGAGGGAATCAACGGGAGGTGTTTGCGAGTTCTGGCACACGGAGCCGAGAGCAGAATCCAGGCAGGAACAGAGGGAATGGAAGGGACTGGAGTGGGGCAATGCCTGTTCCAGTAAAGAAGCTGGGTTTGCCCAAATCCAGGTGTTCTGACCCAGATATCCCCACGGTCTCTAGGACAGGCCATGCAAAGTACACTTATTCATAAATTTTATTCATGGATTTTTACAAGGGCCAGAGAGCCAGAGACCAATGCTGCAGAGTGATCTAGGCGTGGGCTCCAGGGAAATTTTCATTCTGAGGCCCATGGCTTGTTCACAGAAGTCCTGGCTCCTTCTGTCACAATCCCAGTGTGACCTCAGATGGCAGCAAACAGGGTCCCAGGCTACTTGCCCTATAGATGAGGCTCTAAAACCTTAATCAAAGATCCCTGCAAAAGCTTTTTATTGTAGGAGTAAATAATCACCCCTTACACTCTACACAGGCACTACTGATACCCTTGACTTCCCTTACCCAACCCAAAAATCCATTGTTTTAGGTGGCACTAGAACAGTAACGTGGGCTTTGTCCCTTGTCACTGCAATTCCCTGTGTGCCCCAGAATCAAGTGGGCTGAACCAGGATTGCTGGGGTGAGAACAGGAGGGGACAGAGGCTCATCCTGACAGCACCCCGAGGCTGAGCTGAGCAAACAAGTCAGGCAGAAGAATTCCACCGGTGTTGGCAAATTTTTCTCTCTCACTGGGCTTGATGGCAGCCAGTCCCCTGTGAATCCCTGACCTTCACACTCCACAGGCTGCCTGGGATGGCTCACAGGAACCACGGGAGATTTTTTCCTGTTCCTGATTGTCAGAGCACTCAACGATTCTGTTGAGAATGTTGTTGCATCTGCTTTGGACAAGTCCTGTCAGCAGCACCTCTGCAGCTTCCCAAAGCTGTGCCAGGACATGCTTCGGTGTGAATGAGGATAGGGAAAAACTTGTACTCAGAGAGTCACAGAATCCCAAATGATTTGGGCTGGAAGGACCATAAAGCTCATCCAGTGCCTCTGCTGCCACGTGCAGGGACATCTTCCCCTATCCCAGGATGCTCCAAGCCCTGTCCAATTCCACTGACTGCTCCAGGTGGGATTTGAGATTAGTTGGGTGTCTCTTCCAACCATTTGGCTACAGTTTGTGGAGACAGACAAACATCCCTGGACAAGAGGATAACCTGCCAGTCAAGGGTGAGAGGAATTGTTGTTCCAACTGGGCAGGGAGGCTGCATGACAGCACTGAAAGGCCATCTGCCATAGAATCATCCCTAAAATACCCTCCTTGTCTCTTAAACTCCAGTCTTGTGCATTATTGGGTGGAAGGGCTCCATGTGATAGCTTGCCTTGTTTCTGCCTTTTGACTCCCAAACACTCCTCTCTCATTTTTCCCTTTTAGCCTTGCTGTCCCTCGGCCCTTTTCTCTCTCCACCTTCCCTCTGATTGCTGAGCAGCTTTTTGACTTTTCCATCAATAAGTCTAAAGAGCATTTGAACCGCTCTGGTCCCTCTTCTCTCCTCCCTCCAGTTCCAAATCAGGCAAGCTCATCGATCAGAGGAGCTCAGGAAATATCTGGTGTTTTGTTGTCAGCCTGATAATAACATTGCAGTTGTGAATGGGCTGCTGCAGGCCTGATCATGGACACCTGCAGGGTTTGTTTAATTGCATTTAATGACAAATCCTATACAGAGGAGCATTGCCAGAGAGATTTATTATCCGCCAAAGAGGCAAAGCACAACAGCTCAAAATATAATTTGCACTGAGCATTTTTCCCCCTGCCTCTCTTTAAAGCACGGTAATAAATGACAAATCGGGTAAAGTGGGAGACATGGGGCTGGGGAGGAGGTGCGGGGCAGAGGACAGAGATTGAAACCAAAGGAAATAACAGCAATAAGGCCACATTGTTCTCTCTGCCCTCCCTGTGCTCTGGTGGAGAGGAAATACTGTTTGTTTAATTTACAGCCTGGAAGTGCAGCTGGGGATCTCTCTGTGATGAGCCTGGTTGCAGATAGCTGGAGGCCAAGAGTCCCCACTCTTTCCAGACAAGCTTTTTCCCCGTGTTCTGGAGCTAAGTTTAGCTCCCATCCATAGAAACAATGACTGAGGAGCCTCCCAGTGCTGGGGAGAGGGGCGAGGCCCAGCTGCCACCAGCACAAGGAGCCACATCCCTGAAATCTCTGGGACAAAGCAGAAGTGGCAGATCCCTTCCTGACAAATATCACACAGAGAAATACAGCCCCACAGAGACAGTCTAGACAAAATCCTCACATGCCTCCCAGCCTGTGATTTATGTTTCCTACTAAACACCTCTGAACAGGAACTGTCTGGGTGTGAAACCAAGAGAGGAGCTCTTGCTCACACATCTCTTGTCTTGATTTTTACCTGTCTAGCAATGATTTGTGGTAAATCCCTTTGTGGAGCTGTGTCCCAGAACAAGGACTGAAAAGTGTCCTTGTCACCTGGAATTCTGGTCCAGCTTAGCATTTCCCAAACTGTCTTCCCTCTCAAATTCATTCTTCTTTATAATTCATCCTCTCTTCCAGTTATCTTGGGCCGAAGACTGAATTCCCTGAATTTCTATTTCTAAATATTGTCTCACTCCCCAGATGTTTTCACTGCATACTCCCTACTGTTCCACTTGATATTCAGGTTAGAATCACAGAATATCCTGAGTTGTAAGGGCCTGACAAGGATCATCCAAATCCAACTCATATTTAAATTTTACCTGGGAGGTTTGGGGTGACAGCAGTTTTGTACAAGAACACATCCCCCAGTGTTCAGCAGTTGGCTCTTTCCTTACACAAACACGGTGTTGGGTAACACCTGGCCCCGTTTTTATCTGATTTCCTGGACAATGGCAGTGTCACTAATGCTCCCTGTTAAATAAGACCACCTGGACATCTCCTGGTATCAGCCCCAGCTATCACAAACACTGCTGCTACCTAGGCCAGCACAAAGGGCTGTTATCTCAGAGCAGCACCAATCCCCAGACTGAAACACCCATCTGGAGTTAGAATAAAGTGCCCATAGAAAGCACATATGTCATAAAAAAGGACAGGGAGGGAGAGATGGGGCTGCTCCCCATGAGCTCCCACAGGGAGCAGCAGCAGCAGCAAACCCAAACCCTCTCCTGTTGCTGCACACTCTTCATCCTCCCACTGAGGGAGCAGCCAAGGCTGCTGGGGAATGGTTTTATTTCTTTCCCTTTTTCCCCCACCTGCTTACAAAAGTACCCATAACGGTTGGGTGAAGACAGGAAGAGGCTGTTCCCTGCCTGATTTCAGTGGCTGAGGTGAGTAAAGCTCTACTGGACAAGGAATAAAATCAGATCCTTTCCACGGGCATGAGCTGGCACTGTACTTCCACACCTCATCCACGTGAGGGATTAACAGAGGAAAGCTGGGCAGTGAAAGAAAAGCTGGACCTGAACCAAAGATTGCTCATCAACAAATCCAGAGAAAGGGAACAGCAAAAGGGGTTTGTTTTCCTTACTTAAATCAGCCTCTCAGCGGGATTCCAGGAAACTCAGCACTATCATTATCTTTCTCTTTGCAGAGTCCTTTTCTCCAGTGTTCCCCAGCATATATTGCATTTGCTTATTGTAGTCAGACTCCAATACAGCTGGGAGACAGACAGGTTGACAGAGCACTCCTGGAGAAGTTTATCACAGGGTAAGGCAAGAGGAGCCCCTGCTGAGCTCTGATGTCCCTGTGGAGTCTCTGGAGTGAGAAAATGGAGCAGAAACTCACGGGAACAGCACAAATTGGTGAGATGATTACAGGGAGATTTGATGTGGTCTCAGGAGGAACGCTGCAAAGGGCAGCAGCCATCCCTGAAGGAGAGACAGGAGCAAGGATTACAGGATGAGAAGAACTGAGGAAGGATGCTGGGAGAAGACGTGCGGGAGGACGTCCCTGAGGAGGAAGTGCTGCTCTCCTAGCCTGGCTCTGTGTGGAAGACTAGTGATTTTGTTGTTGTGTTTGTAAAGGTGACAACAAATCATAGCCTGCCATACAGCCCAGGCTGCCACGGCCCCGGTGTGCAAATGTTTTGGGGTGCTGGAGCTCCTGTCATGGCTAATTCTGCTCCTCAGTCCAAATGTCCCCAAATTCCTTCTTTGGCCCCATTTATATCCTGAGCATGATATGAGTCTGGAACATCCCTGGGGTGAGTTGGGGTCAGTCCCAGGCACCCCCAGCCCCTCCCCAGCGTGGCTGGAGGAGGGCAGGAAAGGCCTTGGCTCTGAGTGAGCTCAGCAAGAACAAAAACATATGTGAGTTATCAGCCCTGTGCTGAGCACAAACCCAAACACAGCCCCAGACCAGGCACTGAGGATGAAATTCACTCTGCCCCAGCTGAAAGCAGTGCAGGACCCAAGGAACCCACCCCAAACACGCCAGAGCAGGGTCAGGGTACTTGGACACTGCCAGGACCTTGAAGCCTGGCAGGGCTTGTTTGGAGAGTTCAGCCCTTTGCTTCCAACAGGGCCTTAAAATATAAAAGAACAAATTTTCAACACCACTCAGAGCCTCCATTCTCAAAGGTATTTAGGTATGAAAATTAAACTCCTGAACCCTGCCAAGGCCAGTAGTAAAAGCACTGAAATATCTTTAATAATTTGGGTTCTTTTTGCTGTTGAGCACTTTTCTCTTTATCTTTTTTTTTTTCTTTAAACTTACCAAGCTCAGCATTGCCCACATCACAGATACTACGGCAGATGTGATTTAGGAATCACAGAATGATTTGGGCTGGAAGGGACCTTAAAGCTCTCCCAGTGCCACCCCTGCCACGGCAGGGACACCTCCCACTGTCCCAGGCTGCTCCAACGTCCAGCCTGGCCTTGGGCACTGCCAGGGATCCAGGGGCAGCCACAAATCTGTTGCCAGTACAAACCTGTACAAATCGCTGTCATTTGATGGTGCCTGAAAGAAAAGATCCAGGTTTCATAAACCACAACGACTCTCCCTCCCCCTGCCTTTCACTTCCCCACTGACAGATTAAATCCACACAAAATTCCGAGGGCAGCAGTGCAGCCATTAACGCTGCAATGGCCAGGCTGGTGTCTGATGTAAATGAAACTTTGATTTAGTGTACCCCCAGCAGCCTCCCCAGCGTGTTCATCCTCTGCAGGTTGATCAAAATCCTCCCTCCCAGGTACCCGAGGCCTCATGCCCCACATAAGCACAGAAAATAATGTCATCAGAGCCCTGCTGATGGAGGCAGTTACAGGACAAAGGCCCTGCAGCAAGGTGGGGATTGGGTCATCGTTCCTGCTAATGTCAGGGTGCCATTTCTCCCTATTTTTAGAATTGTTCCCTTTGTACAGCAAATTGTTCAACTATAGAGACAATCTGGTGTTCACTGGCTCTGGGAGCAGGGACCCATCTTCCCTGGCTTCAGGAAATCACACAGACTGCTGAAGGCTGGAGATGGATAAAATCTGGGTACACAGGAGCCTGCAAACCTCAATTTACACTGAAAAACCTGAGGAGATGCTGCAGCCCTGACTGAGCACAAAGGAAATTTCTGCAGGTTTCTAAATTACCCACTCTCTGCTTCAGAAGGAACTCAGGGATTCAATAAATCAGTATGGACTCTGCTCCTAAATTATTTTGATGCTTTTGGAACTCTTAGCACAGCTCCGAACTTCTCCAAATTTTGAGGGAAGAGATGAGGAGCAATAGATGAGGAATTCTGGAGCCTTTCACACTGAGGATGTTCCAAACCATCCATCCCAGCCCTTTGTTATTCTCCCCATTGTACATCGTGGTTGTCCCAGACACCTCAGCATGGATTCAAAGCAGAGCAAACACGAGCTGTAAATTCTGACTTTGCAGCCTAAATAAGGCAGGCAGACAGAGAACAGTTATTATTCCTGTGTTATTGGCAGGGAATTGAGACACAGGAAGATTAAATGACCAGCCCAAGGTCACCAAAGGAGCCTCCTGTAAAGGTGAGGGCTCAGCCAGGATTTCTGAAGTCTCTGCCCAGTACTTCAGCCATCCATTCACTTGCTCTTTAAGTACCCTGTCATTATTACTGTGAAGGAAATTATGCTGCTCCTGCAGCAGCCAGCACCGTGTAATTCAGCTTGTCTGAAAGGGAATATGAAATGGCAGTTTCACAAAAAATTAACCCTCCTGCCACGCAGCCTGGCAGCCCTGTCACAACATCTCATTTTTTATCTGCTCTTCCTCCCATGGGGATTTAACTCCCCTCTTATTCCCAGAACTCTGGCTGGGGCTTTTTCTGTGTTATCCCAAAAACCCTACATAGGTGTCCCCTGTGGGGGAGAGACGTGGGGGGGTCCAGCCCCTCATTCCTGCCCCAGATGTGGAGATTCACCCACGTTCCTGACCTGCTGCTGGCACGGGGAGATCCCAGCAGCTCCTGGAAGGAGCAGCAGCAGCTGGAGCTCAGCAGGAGAATCCAGGAGCAGCCACATGTCCCTGACACCCTCAGAGGGATGGCACAGATCCTTTGTTCCCAGCTGTTGTGTCAGTGGAAGTGGGAGCTGTCCAGGAGAGGCTCCAACTTTGGAACAGCCTGGGAGAGCAGGGGGTGCTCACCTGGGGAAGCTCCAGGGAGAGCTCAGAGCTCCTTCCAGGACCTAAAGGGGCTCCAGGAGAGCTGGAGAGGGATTGGGGACAAGGGATGGAGGGACAGGACACAGGGAATGGCTCCCACTGCCAGAGGACAGGGATAGGTGGGATATTGGGAAGGAATTCCTGCCTGTGAAGAGAGTAAAACACCAGCACAGGGTGCCCAGAGCAGCTGTGGCAGCCCCTGGATCCCTGGAAGTGTCCCAGGCCAGGCTGGACAGGGCTTGGAGCCTTGGTCTATAAAAGGTTGGGGGTGAGGTCCTGAGGTTCCAGCACATTCCACATCCAGGGATCCACAGGGACAGGCTGCTGTGACACTTCTCCTCCTGCTCTTTATTCCCTCATTACTGAGAAATTTCTTATTAATGGAAAAAACCATTTCCATCAGCTGCACTTCACCCCACAATGTCTCTGAGCCCACCCAGGAACGGGGGGCAGGCTCTGAGGTGGATTTGGGACCTAAAAACCTGTGTGGTGTTCTGGTGAATTCCTAATGGATTCTATGGAGGGGAAATTAATAGGAAGCTTTGGTTAATAGATACTTCAGATAAAAGAGCGAGTGCATCTGGTCACCATGGCAACACGAGAGCCAGCGGGGAGAGGAAATGTCACCGTGTCTGTGCCTTGACCTGCAGCACAAACAGCCTGGAGCTGGGGGTTTGCACTGGCTGTTCACAGAGGGGACAGGGACACAGCACTCCCAGGCTGGATATTCACAGCCTGGGAATACCTGGACACACCCAGAGGGTTCACAGTGTGCAAATGGAACTTGTGAGGCTTTTTCTGGGTGAAAGCATGATGAACTCGTGCCCAGAGTTGTGTGTTCCCGCAGCCCTGAGAGAGAGGTTGGACTTGGTGATCACTGAGGGCTTTCCCAGCCTCAAGGATTCCCTGGTTCCTCCTGTCCTGATGTGCAGGGAGCTGCCCTTGCACAGCACAGACACCCTGGAGATGTTTAAGGGACCTTTTCCCCTTTTCTTCTCAAACACAAATTCCGTGTCATGGAATTCCAGAAAATTTTGGGCTGGAGGGACCTTAAACCCACCGAGTGCCATGGGCAGGAACACCTTGACACCTTCCACTGTCCCAGGCTGCTCCAAGCCCCAATGTCCAACCTCACCTTGGACACTGCCAGGAATCCAGGGGCAGCCAAAGCTACTCTGGGAATTCCACCCCACCTTCACAGGGAACAATTCCCAGGCACAGACCTTGTGTGGGAATTCTGCCATGGACACTCTGGCTCCAGGAGCAGCTGCTGCTCCCGGGGACTTTCAGAAGCTACTGAAGTGAAAATTGGGCTCCTGCTGCCTCTTATGCAAAAGCAGTTTCTTAGCAACAAAAGTGAAATTCTGTGTGAAGGCAACAGGCATCAGTGGGATAATCCACTGTAATTCCAGACAAGACCTAAAACGGGTGGATGGACTGAATAATAATCATGACAGACAGAATAATAATAATGGAAATAATGAGACTAAGCTTATTTCCCTGGGTAGGAGAAACCCAGCTATAAATAAAATACAATGGGAGAAACCCTGTGCCAGTTCTCTGTATAAAGATTAGGGACACTTAAACTCAATTTATGCCCTAAAATAGACTCTGGTGAGTAAAGCTTTGCTCATCTAAGCTGAGCTATTTATTGCTTGAGTGTTTTCCCTCACTCTGAGCAGGTATTGTCATTCAGGGATGGAGTGAGCTGGACATAATGTCCCGTGGGAGGAATTAGAGCGAATAAATCTCTGTTCGCTGGTGGGGACGATCCTTTGCCACCCCCAAGGCAGGAAACGCGTACTTTAAAACGCACCGCCAGACCTGTGCAGCGCCGTGGACTGGGCTGCGTCATCCCTGTGGCTCGGTTACAGCTCAGGACATTATGACTTCATCAAACCTGCAATTAAACCACGTCAGATTAATGCTGTGCAGCCGCTGTGTTTTGAAGTGTCGTAACATCAAGGAATTTAAGAGAACTAAACCCGCTATGGAACCAGCACGCGCTGGGAGGCACAGACACAGCTGGACAGCGCCTGGTCCGCGCGGGGCGCACTGGGAAGCGTAGTCCCTGCGCTGGTGAAGCCCCGTTAGCGGCGCCACCCGCAGGGGGCGAGAGGACTACACTACCCAGAATGCCCCGCGAAGAGACGGTGCACATCCTTCCCACCTCTCCCCCCACCCGCTCTGCCTTCTGGGAAACAGAGTGCGCGCGGTGCGGCGCCGGGTGAGCAGTGCCGCTCCCGGGACTACAGCTGCCATCATCCACCGCGCGTCCCGCTCCGCCCCGGGCGGCGCCATTTTGTTCCGCGGCGCAGCCTGAGATGGCGGCCGGGCCCGGGCGCTGAAGGTCCCGCCGCACTGAGGGCAGGGGGGTCTCGCCGGCCCCCGGCCGCCCCGCGCCGCGCTGGGGCCGCGCCGCCGCCGCCGGTCCATGGCCTGGAGGCGGCCGCTGGCGCCATGGACCTGCGCACGGCCGTGTACAATGCGGCCCGCGACGGGAAGCTGAAGCTGCTGCAGAAGCTGCTGGGCAGCCGCAGCCGGGAGGAGCTGGAGGCACTGACGGCGGGGCCTGGCGGCGGGGGCGGCCCCGGGGCCGGCAGCACCCCGCTGCTGATCGCGGCCCGGCACGGACACCTGGAGGTGGTGGAGTACCTGCTGGATCACTGCGGGGCCCGCGTGGAGGAAGGCGGCTCCGTCAGCTTCGACGGCGAGACCATCGAGGGGGCCCCGCCGCTGTGGGCGGCCTCGGCTGCGGGGCACCTGGGCGTGGTGCGGAGCCTGCTGGACCACGGTGCCTCGGTGAACCAGACCACGCTGACCAACTCCACCCCGCTGCGGGCCGCCTGCTTCGATGGGCACCTGGAGATCGTGCGGTACCTGGTGGGCGAACGCGGGGCCGACCTGGAGGTGGCCAACAGGCACGGCCACACGTGCTTGATGATTTCTTGCTACAAAGGGCACCGGGAGATCGCCCGGTACTTGCTGGAGAAAGGGGCCGATGTGAACCGGCGCAGCGTGAAGGGAAACACGGCCCTGCACGACTGCGCCGAGTCGGGCAGCCTGGAGATCCTGCAGCTCCTGCTCCGCTCCAAGGCCCGCATGGAGAAGGACGGCTATGGCATGACCCCTCTGCTGGCTGCCAGTGTCACCGGCCACACCAACATCGTGGAGTACCTGATCCAGGGGGGGCTGCAGCAGGACGAGGCTGCGGGGAGCCAGAGTGGGACCTGTGCCTCAGGTGGGAGCCATCAGAGGGGCTGTAGCGAAGAGGGCTGTGCGGGATGCGGTGCTTCGGCGTCCAGTCAGGACGAGGTCCCGAACGTGTTCTGCACTCGAGAGGCTGCTGTGGAAGCGCTGGAGCTGCTGGGTGCCACGTTTGTGGACAAGAAACGAGACCTGTTGGGAGCCCACAAGTACTGGCGCAGGGCGATGGAGCTGCGCTGTGAGGGCGGGAAGTACCTGCCCAAGCCCGAGCCCCGGCAGCTGGTGCTGGCCTACGACTACTCGCGGGAGGTGAGCTCTCTGGAGGAGCTGGAAGCCCTGATCACCGACCCCGACGAGATGCGCATGCAGGCGCTGCTGATCCGGGAGCGCATCCTGGGCCCTTCCCACCCCGACACCTCCTACTACATCCGTTACCGCGGGGCCGTCTACGCCGACTCCGGCAACTTCGAGCGCTGCATTAACCTGTGGAAGTACGCCCTGGACATGCAGCAAGGCAACCTGGAGCCCCTCAGCCCCATGACTGCCAGCAGTTTCCTTTCCTTTGCCGAGCTTTACTCCTACGTGCTCCAGGACCGTTCCAAAGGCACTTTAGCCACCCACCTGGGCTTCTCCGACCTCATCGGGGTGCTGAGCAAAGGGGTCCGGGAGGTGGAGAGGGCTCTGGTGCACGGCAAGGACCCCGTGGCCGACTCGGCGCAGTTCACCAAGACTTTGGCCATCATCCTGCACCTGGTTTTCCTGCTGGAGAAGGTGGAGTGCACCCCGGAGCAGGAGCACCAGAAGCGCCAGACCATCTACCGCCTGCTCAAGTGCAGCCCCCGCGCCAAGAACGGCTTCACCCTCCTGCACATGGCCGTGGACAAGGACACCACGATGGTGGGGCGTTACCCCGTGGGCAAATTCCCCTCGCTGCACGTGGTGAACTTGCTGCTGGAGTGCGGGGCGGACCCGGACAGCCGCGACTACGACAACAACACCCCGCTGCACGTGGCCGCCCGCAACAACTGCCCGCTGATCATGAGCGCCCTGATGGAGGCTGGGGCACACATGGACGCCACCAACGCCTTCAAGCAGACGGCCTACGAGCTGCTGGATGAGAAGCTGCTCACCAAGAGCACCATGCAGCCCTTCAACTACATCACCCTCCAGTGCCTTGCTGCTCGCGCCCTGGACAAGCACAAGATTCCCTACAAGGGATTCATTCCCGAGGAGCTGGAAGCCTTCATTGAGCTGCACTAGGGCACGGCAGCCGATGGTCCCCAGCCTGTCCCACCCTGCTGAGGTTGTGCAGCTGGAGGGCTCCTCGGGCTGGCTGTGCCAAAGTGCCCAGGGCCGTCGCTGTGCTGAGCTTTGTCCCCATCTGTCACCACCCAGCTGGCGTGTCGGGGCAGGGGAGGAGGAAGCCCCAGAGCTCATGGCTGTCCCTCGTTGTCACCTTCAGGTACCAGCTCTCTCCAGTGCCCTCTGTCCACAGAAGGCCACAGCCCCTGCCCTTCCCCGGGCCACCATCGTGTCCTGAGAAGGAAGGAGATGGAGATTCCCTGGGACCTGCTGCCTCTCCCGTTAGTGCTGGATTAACTCCGTGTTCAGCTTTGGAGCAGCTACACGTCCCCCACGTGCTCTGGCCCTTCCCACCCCACACACCCAACAGATAGAAAGTGAGTGAGGAATAAAATACCCTCCAGCTTATCCCTTCCCCTCCCTCCTGTCAGGTTTGGGACAGCCCATGCCCAACAGCTGCTCTGCCCAGGGATGGCACAGGGCTGGGTGTGCTGAGGATGGGGTTTGTCTCTCTCTTGGTTGGCCAAGTAGCAAATGGTGTTAAAGGCCTGAGATTTTCATGATTGTGTGTAAAGCTGGGATGTTTTTTCTCTCGTAGAGCCAGGCCCTATCTATGCTGCAAGACTTCTCCAATCCTGTAAGATAGAGGAAGGTCAGTTCTGGTTATACAGTTTCATCCATAGATGTTGTAGTTTATGAATGGGGAGGAAAAAACTACTTTAAGAACAAAGTCCTGATGTGGTGTTGAGGCCCTTGGCTTGTCCATTCCACACCCATTCACTCCATTCCCAGCATGTGTGTGCTTTGGCTCCAGAGGGCTGCAGGGACTGAGCTGGAAGGGTGAATGTGGACGGTTTGGGAGCCAAAACAGCACATTTTGAACTATTTTTGAGGCTGAGCTCTTGCAAGCCCTTTAGGCCAGGAGGTGCCTGCACTGTGGAGGTGCTTCGAGGGGGTAATGAAAGCGAGTGAGTGTCTGTGGTGGGCTGAAGGAAGAAGCAAGAAATGAAAGTTTAAGGTGCCTCCTTGTCCTTCTGAGGTTTTAGTATCACCTTCTTGGGCTCTGTTATTGCCCCATTCTGAAACCTTGTGCAGTGGGTTCTTAGCAGCTGGTTTGGGCTTTTGAGTCTTCTTTTTTTTCCTTTTTTTTTTCCTTTTTTTTTTTTTTTGTAACTTCACTGAGGATGGTGCTACTTCCAAGGTGGAATTTGAAATCTCACCTGGCTGCTGTTTTGGGCAAGCTCCTTCCTTTGATGAGGATCTGCACCCACCTCGTTTTTAACTCTGTAGTCTCAGGGCAGGTTTTTGCCTCCATGAGCAGAACCCTCCGTGGTGGAAAACAAAGAGTTTCCAGCAGTTTGTCCTTGTGCAGGGCGTGATGGGCAGCCCGTGGCTCCTTCTCTGGCCCTGAGCAGGGTGGGAAGCAGAGCTGAGGGGGGAAGCAGCTGCCTGGAGCTCTGGGAAAGGTCCCACCTGGGAGAGCAGACCCCTGGCCCCACCCTTGCTCTCTGTGCTAGTGAAGCTTCTCTACTTGTATTTATCAGCCTCAATAACCACTCTCTCTGCCCCTTCAAGATATTGTAGATCTGCCAGTACATTTTGCAGTGTTAACTATAACATTTATTTATAAAGCAAGGAGATTTAACTTGAATTGAGCTGTAAAGTGCAGAGTTAGTTTAGCTGCCTTCTATTTTTTTTTTCCTTTTGGCTGAAACCTGAACTAAACTGCAGGAATGGGATTTGTTCCTTTGTGAGCTGATGAGCGCTCTTTAACTTTAAATAATAAAACAAAAAATGGCTGCTAGAATGCAAGTGCCTTGGACTTCTTCCTGATAAGCCTCTATATTCAGGTGTTTTCCTCTTATTTTCAGTTTGTTTCCCAGGGGTGGGACACTGTGGGTATGGAATTCTGGGGTGTTTGCAATTAACAGGCATGATTGATTCATTTCATGGTTACTCCTGAAAAGCCAATCCCTGCTGCAGTGGCAAACATTTCCCTTGGAAAAGAGTAACACTGACACTGAAATGACACCTCTTCTTTTGTGTTTTGCCTTCTATTTTGATGTAAATCAATCAGTGTGAGATTATCTGTGCTGACTCGTGTATTACCTGCCTTGCACACGTGGGACAGTGGACACAACAAGCAGAAAGAGGGACACACTGTCATCAGTTTGGTTTCCAAATCCATCAGGGACCCAAAAAACAGAGGACTGAAGAGTACTGGAGTTCCACACAGGGACCTGGATCCCAAAAATGCTGGGTCTTCCCCAGGGAGGGTGGGTGGATAAAATATTTGAATATTTGTCCTGTCATTTATTGTTCCATCCTTAGTTCATGATGCCTTGATGAATGATGGTGCTTTTGTGCTAAAAATTCCATTTAAGCAGTGTCTGTAGAGCCTGAGGGCGTGCTTCTCCCACCACCCAGACATTCCTCCTGTGCTGCAGGTGCTCTCCAGGTGTGGGGTGAGCTGCTGGCAGGCAGGTACAAGGAGCCAGGTGGCCTCAGGAGCGAGGCAGGGGCTGCTCAGAGCAATTCCATCTGCACCCATGGCTGCTGGCAGGAGAGAGGTGGGAGGGGAATTATTCCAGGCAGGAGCAGCTCTGGAGCTGGACTCTTGTGATCTGGGAGCTGGGGGATCCAGTCAGGTGCAACAGCCCCAAGGAGGAGAATATTCTGTGTGATGGAAAAGGCTTCACTTTTTTTAAACACATAAATAATCTGTAATTACATAGACAGCCCAGCAGTTAAATGTTGATAGTAATTACAGAGTGGGAGAAATCACTGCATGATTTAGGGGTAATTACACTGAACAGGCCTGATTGACTGTAGGTCCAGCTCCATGTGGGCAAAACACAGAGTTGTGGGGAACAGGGCAATGTTTCAGTCATTATTTTGTTAATTCTTCAATAGAGAGGAGTTTTTTCTCCACTGTGGTGCCTGCAGACCCGGCTGTACCCCAGACACAGGTCTCCCTCCCCTCTGTGTGATCCAAACACGCTGTGCTGAGGTTGTTTACAAGCTGGAGCAGCTTCCCGTTGACTGATTTTGCATGATTATTTATAGTAGGGGAGGAGCTGAGAAAGGAGGGATGAGTGCTCCCGAGGGGAGGGACTGTCCTGCACCAACTACAGGGGACAGGAACTGCAGAAACAACACCTCTTAATGGTGCTGTGGAGGAGAGAAACCAGGAAAATAAAAGGAATTTGAGCACTTGGAGGATGCCAGCAGGCTCTGGAAGGAGTAGATGAGTTAATCCATTGTCACTGGGTCCTGCAGAGTTAAAATCCAATCTGTTTGAGAGCTGGAAGCTGAGAGATGGGGGCAGCCCAGAGTCTCCTTCAAGGATTTAGTAACGTTTGTCTCACTCAGGGGCTGGCTCGGGGCTGGGAGGGCTCTTGGACAAAGGCTGCAGCTCAGAATGAGGCCTGAGAGTGCCCAGCTCGGGCAGGGCCAGGGCTGGGATGGGCTCAGATCCTCCTGGAACCTGCTGGGGAAGCCAAGGAGTGACAGGAGCACCCCAGAGCTGCAGGAATACCTGCAGTGGGGTCACTTCCCTGGGGCTCCTCAGGAGCCTGCGAGCTCTGCCCTGCCCCGGGCACAGGCTGAGCTGGCTCTGGGCTCTGCTCCGGGAGGGAGCAGCCCCATTTCCAGCTCTCGGTGGCTTTGGGGTGACCTCTGCTGACGATCAGGAAAACGGCTGTGCCTGGAGGAGGGAGGAGAAGCGAGGGCTTTGCTCCAGGTGCCCTCCTGGTGTTAAAGCTCAGTAGGTACCAGCCTGGTACAGCCCTTGCTCAGATCCTGCAAAATTACACCTCCCACTCCCCATTCCTGGATTTCTCCACCCTTCTGCACTACTCTGCTCACTGCTTTTGTTTTTTCATTCCACTTTTTTCCTTAAAGGCAGCTTCCCAAAGCATCCCTTGCAGATTGTCCCTCAAATCATATGGTCAGTGCCATGTCCCAGCCCCTCCAGCCAGTATGCAGAGTAGTTTTCCATACATCCCTGACTATCCCTTTTCTAATTCTACAGGAAAGAACCAGAGGAACACAAATTAATAAATTAAAATTAATTTATAAAATCTTCAAGTAGCTCCAGACAATCAGGAAAATAATTTTCTCAATTACTTGCAAATAAGCACAAGAAGAACAGTTCCAAGAGATCGCCACATCTTTTTTCTAACCAAAAATGAAGGATTTTCTTTTGTGCTTGATAAAAATGACACTCTTGGTGCATAGAATAATAGTCCCAGTGCCAGCAGAATCACTCTAATCCAGAATTTGAAAATAATTTTGTCTCTGAGCTTGGCTGCCCCGGGTCAGACATTGTGCCTGGTTTGCTCCTGGCTGTCCCCAGGCCCAGGCGGGGCAGTCTCCACCTGCATCACGTTGTGGTTCCCGATCTGAACCATCCTGGCATGCTGGATGATGAGGGGTGGGATCCCCCCCTGGCCTGCTGTGATGTTGTAGTGGCCTGGGGGGAGCTGTGCTTGGGCAGGGGGAGGTCCCCTCTGGGCAGGGTGGGGGTCCATGGGGGCAGGGGGACACCAGTGCTGGGCTGATGGCTCTGCTGGAGGCACCCAGGGAGGGGAGCCCAGGCTCAGGGCAGACAGCTTCTGCTGGGCTTGCTGCTGTTTCCAACACTCCTGGAGCTTCCTTCTCTGCATCTGATCCCACAGGGCTTTCTTCTCCATGATCTTCCTGGGGTTAAAAGTCTTGTGGACATTCCTGAAGAAGAGAGGAGAGCTCTCCTTCAGGGGGATGAGCCCACTGAGCGCCATGGGGATCTGGCTGCGCTCCAGGGCGTTTGCCTTGGGTAGAAACGGGATGACTGAGTCTTGCTTGGAAGGGTGCAGGATGGACTGCATCAGAGCAGTGTCTGTCTGGAACAGGCACAGGTTGCAGGGGAAGTTCTTGGTCAGCAGGAGGACCACGAAGGCAGAGTTTTCCATGGCGTCCTGGAAGCAAGTCATGTGGCTGCGTCCAGCAATGAAGAAATCCTCACTGAGTGTGGCACCATCAGGCACCCCCATCCTCTCCAGCAGGGTCTTGACCTCGTGGGCCACCATCTCATCTTCACTGGCGTGCAGGACAACAAATGTGAAGAACTTGGCACCATCTGGCTCTGATGGATCCACGGCTGGGAGAGCAGGAGGCCAGGCTGGAGAGGGGGATGAGCGCAGGGGAGGGGGACAGGATAGGTTGGAGTGAGATTCCTGGAGAGGAGGAAGAGTTGAAGAGAAGGAATAAGTAGGAGGAGGAATGGAACAGGTTGAAATAGGAGCAGGAGCAGAGTTACAGGGAATGCCTTCTGGAATGTAGGAATCCTCTACAGGCATGTGGGCAGGAGCAGTATCTACTGCAGCCCTTGGGTTGGGGACACCAGCAGAGAATTGCTTTTCATCCTGCTTTTCTCTTGGTGTGTGGGACTCTGTCACTGTGCTGGACATGTCACTGCTTTGGGCAGGCTCTGAGGGCAGCGGTGTCTCAGGAACAGGGAGAGGGGTGGGGTGACAGGGACTGAGCTGCAGAACCTCCTCTGGCCCTTGGGCAGCTGTGTCCTGCCCTGGGGGAGAGCTGGCTGTGCTGGCCCAGCTGGATTCCTGCGGGCCGTGGCTCTGTGTGTCCCCCTCGGGGTGTGCAGCATGGCTGGGCCAGGGGACACACTCAGGGACAGAGGGCTGCGTGTGAAAAGCAACTGTAGGTGATGCACTGATCTCCAAACAGCTGGACAGGGAGGAGCTCCCCACGGAGCACAAGGTCCGTGGGCATGAAAGGTCTGAGGTGCCTCCGATCTGCACTGGTGAACTCCTCACCACATCATGGGAGCTGGCTGTGAGGGGAAATCCTGCATCCTCGTGGGATGTCAGCGTGGAAAAGCTGTTCCCTGAGCCCTGTTTGTCCTGTTCCTTGGGTGGGATGTTGTTGAGTGTCTCCCACTGACTGTCCTTGCTGTCGTGGCAGGCTTTGGTGGCAGCCTGGCAGGCTTTGTCCCTGGCCTCAGGACTGCACAGCTCTTCCTGTGCCAGCACCGTGTACACACGTGCCAGCAGTGCCATGGCACCTGTATCCAGCTGGGGTGGCTGCAAATCCTCCCTGTCCAGCACTCCTGCAGTGCCCAGTTTGATGTGCTGGACGTACTGGGCTGCCTGGTTATCCCTCAAGGCATCCAGACAAATCCTTGCATCCGTTTCCTGCCCCAGAGTAAGCAGGACCATAGCTTGCAGTAACTTGCTGCAGGGCCTGGGTTTCGAGTGCTTCAGTTTGAGTTTGAGGCTCAGCAGTTTCTCTGCTGGGACCTGGGACAGAATATTGAACACATCCTCGAAGCTGGGCTGCAGCTCAGTGCTCTGTGCCATCTCAGCAGCTGCTGGAGTGGAGCAGGGATGGGAAAAGCATCTTCTGGCAAAGAAAGGGTTATCTCCCTGTTGGGCTCAGGGTGCTCCACAAACCCTCTGGTGCCCAGGGACTCAGCTCGGAGCTGGGAATCTGTAAGGAGAACAGAGGACAGCGTTCAGAGGGGTGATGTGGGTGCTGGGGGATGCTCCTGGAGCTGCCAGGCTCTCTCTCACACCTCCCAAATATTTTTCCATCTGTTCTGTGCTTGCAGCTGTGCCAGTGCTCTGTGCGTTATTCCAACTCTCTGATTAAGGAAAGAGCACATTCTCTGCATTCATTTCACATTAATTACAACTGGTTTGAAATAATTGATGAAATAATGCTATATTTAGGTAAATCCACGTGTCTCCTCCAGGCAGCTGGTTCCAGGGGTCCTGCAGGCTGCTTGTGATGGCAATTTAGGAATAAAACAGTTGTAGAGGAAACCCTTTCCAGCCAATAACCTATGTTAGCAGGGAAGATTCACAGGAAAGAATTCCTTCCCAAAATCCCATCCATCCCTGCCCTCTGGCAGTGAGAAGCCATCCCCTGTGTCCTGTCCCTCCATGCCTTGTCCCCAGTCTCTCTCCAGCTCTCCTGGAGCCCGTTTCGGCCCTGCAAGGGGCTCGGAGCTCTCCCTGGAGCTTCTCCAGGTGAGCACCCCCAGCTCTGCCAGCCTGGCTCCAGGCAGAGGCTCCGTGGCCTCTTCTGGACTCTCTCCAGCAGCTCCTCGTCATTTTTTTTCATTGAGAGACTTTATATCCCCATCCACCGGTGATTCCTGAGCCCCTGCACTCACCCCAGGCCTCTGATGGGATTTTAATTTAACAACAGGAGTGTCTGGAGAGGAGGAGCGGGGTTCCCGGTGGGACACTGCTCCAGGCGCTGCCTGAGCCTGCTGCAGAAACTTTCCCTATTTAAAGGCAACTCCAGCAAACGCCCCGAAATAACTCTCAACTGGGGAAAAACTCCAATTTCAGTTCTATTTTCCTGTCTCATGAAAACCCTGCAATTGCCCAACTGCCTTCCCTCCCTCCCCGGGCCGGGCCAGCCCTGCCCTCTGTCCCCCAGCGGGCCCGGGGGCGACACGGCCGAGCTGGAGGAAGTTGGAGCAGGGACCGGGGCCAGCCCAGCGCCGCCACCGTGACCCGGTACCCCCGGGAAGGGCAGGGATGACTCGGGAAGGGCTCAGCCGGGAAGGGAAGGGATCAGCCTACCTGCGGCCGGTGCCCGGGACAGGCGGAAGCGGCGTGGGGCGATGCGCGCAGAGGGCGGAGCGGGGCGGAGCGGGGCCGGGGCAGCGCTCCGGGGCACCGGGACAGCACAGCCCGGGTTCGGAAACCCCGTTCCGGGTGAGCCACCCTCTCCTTCCTCAGCCAGGGCCAGCCCTGCCGATGTCCCCCGCATGGGCAGCCCGAGGTGATACGGAGCGCTGGGGACCGACCTCTCCCTGCGGGCAGTGCCGGAATAGGGATGAGCCATGCAAAGCCCAGGAACCAGGGATGGCAGAGGAAGCTAGGGGTGAGGAGGAAGAGTGGGGCATGGACCGAGGCACCTGAGCCTCAGGAGTACAGGAAGAAGTCAGGGAAACAAAATAAGGCATTTTTCTGCTTAAGAAAGCATGGGACCTGCTAAAGGCACTTGGTTATTCCCCAGACAGACAAGCTGGCCATGGATGAAATTTGATAAAGGCAAGGCTTCATCACTGTCCAGGTAAAGGGAGATCACAATCCTGCAGCTTTAGGTACACACAAACCCACATGGCTTTGAACACAGGTCAGGCTTTATTCCAGTGTCTGCTCACCAGCCCTGGCACAGGCACAATGCCAGGAACAGTTACCAAAATAAGTTACATTAGAAGTTATTACAAAGTAGCATTTTCTGGGAAAGAACCAGCACCTGGATTAAAATCCCCCCTCTATTTTAATAACAGGATATCCTAATCCCATGGCAGAGTAACTCCTGGGAAAAGCTGCCTCATTTAATGGCTATGAAGTGTTTCACACATGGAGTTACTCACAGATAATCCTTGAAGTCATTCACAGAACTAGGAAAGATGATTAATAAAAACCCCCACACTGCTGAGTGCTTCTCCATGAAGGGAAAAAGTGTTTGGCTGATCCATGAAGAGAAATCTCTTCTTGAGAAGCAGCTCCTTGTCCCCAGCTGTGCCAGATGTGCTGCAGGGCCCAGCCTCCCCAGAAGCACAACAGGCACAAAGGAGATTGTGTCTGGAACATGTATTTTTAAACGTGGAGAAGGTGGGAGGTGGTATCAAGGGTCAAGCACAGCATCTTCTCAAGAGTTCCACAGCTTGGGTGAATTAAAAACAAATCCAGCATTAAAATAAAGTTGAGATCACTTCTTCTCTCCCACAACTTGTCTCAGCAAGATTTAGCCACTCACAGCTACAGCTGGGCTGAGTTAAAAAGCTGAAGTGCAGGTCCCATCTCCCCTTTCAGCACAGCAGTTGGATTTAAGAACAGTAAATCAAGATTCAGAATCTCCCCACCTTGGTTATCAAATCTCCTTACAACTACATCTGACTCTAAATTCAGAGAGCAGAGGCACTTGTGGCACAAGTGGGCACACAATTAGAAGATCCAGTGCTGTTCTAACCAAACAGCCTTGGCCAGAAGAGCTGGGATTTATCAAAGATCTTCCTCTGGTGCACTGGTTTTTATCTCCTTTGCAGCCAGGGCCACCTCTGTGTCCTTCCTTGCCTGGTCCTCTGGCTTCCCTGCCTTCTCCTCCAGCTTCTCTAGCACTTCACACCATTTTTCTGAGAGCCTGTTGGCTCCCTTTGGCTCTTCAGCTGCCTTTGACACCTCCTGTGACAGCGGAGCCATTTCCATCTTGGGTAATTTTCTATCACTCCTCATCTCCTTCTTCTTGTGCTTTCTGCTGTCCTGTGCCACCTTGGCCATGGCCCTGAAGGGCCCCACAATCCAGTTCAGAGGGGTGTTGTGAGTGACATACTCGAAGAGGACATCCAGGGACCTCCGGGCCTCTGCCACACGGTCCCGGCTCCGGGCCAGGATGGTTCTGGAGAGGTCCTGGAAGGACACGGCCCTGGAAAAAGAGCTGTGGAGCTTTTGGATGTGTCGGGTGGCCTGAGACACAGCTTCCTGGATGCTGCTGGGGAGGCCGTGGATGCTGAGCCTGAGGCTGTGGTAGGCGGGCTGGAGCTGCTGGGTGATGATTCTCAGCATGGCCAGAGTGCGCGGCTCCACCTGCTGGGAGAGAACAGCTCAGTTACGGGCCCGGGGAGCGCCCGGCGCCTGCTCCGTGCACCTTCCGGGGATACCTCTGGCTGGCACGCCGTTCTGACTTGGTTTCCTTTGGGCTGGGTCAGGCTCCAGTCCACCCACAGCTGATGGAGCTTCTCCTGCCCCTCCAGCAGCTTCTGGCCAACCGCCTGTTTCACAGATTCAATCTGATGGGAAAAATGAGAGGAAAGGTTGTACTGCAAGCACACACAGAGAGAGGCACAAGTGCTTCCGTGCCAGGGAAGGATCCAAGGTGACACGCAGCTGGTGTGGGATGGAGGAAGAGCTTCCAGCTGGATAGCAGGGCAGGAAGGGCTACAGACAGGAGGAGGAAGGGCAAAGCATGTCAGTACCAGTTTTATTGCCAGCTGCAGCCGTGAGAGCGTGTCCTGGGTGTGGTGCCTGAAGCTCTGCAGCTTGGCCAGCGAGTGCTGGTAGGCTCGGTGCCGGACCCTGCCCGACAGCGAGCCCAGGCGTACAAAGTAACTCTGCTGCCTCTTCTGCTCCTCCACGGAGCCAAAGCCCTGCACCGTGGTGGCCAGTTTACCTGGAGGAAACAAGAACAGAGCTGCAGCTGGGCCCCACTGCCAGCTGGGAGGGGTGGAAGAGGTTGGATCACCCATTGAAGGCTGAAGCTTGCTGTGGGAGCAGGGGGTTTGTAGTTGTTCATGTGTTAAAGGCAAGTTAGTCCCTGCTCAATCTTCAGGTAAGCAGACTTGATGGAGAGCTTGTTTATTTACTTTAGGCTTATTTACTTGTTTATTTACTTTAGGCTTATTTACTTGTTTATTTACTTTAGGCTTATTTACTTGTTTATTTACTTTGAGGCTGATGGGCAAGGCCCAGCCAGCAAATGGCTTGAACTCTGTCCCATACCATGTGGCAATTTGGTGTTGACAGCCAGCAACTTGGTGACAAATTCAGAGCTACCTGTCTGCTTCAGGAGTTGAGTCTTGCTGTATCAGGTGCTCTCTACTCACATGGGAAAGGACTTGCATCTACAAGCGCCAGGTAAGTATTTTCTTACCTAGTTCCTCCTCGGTCATTGGGAGGTAATGATCCACCAGATCTTCTGACATTCCCAGGACAGATTCCACGCCCCCAGCCACTGCCTGGCTCACTGCCTTGGCTTTGCTTATGCTGTTGGTCACCACTGAGTTGGTCATCTCCACACCCTCCTGGAGAGCCTCCCTGCCCTGCTCCAGGGCTGTGTTGATCTTGCTGGTGATGGTGCCATAGGCAGCATCCAGAGCTGTAGTGACTGTAGAGGTGACCACAGACTTGGTCTTCTCAACACTGTCTTGAACAGCCCCTTTGGTCAGGTCCACTGCTTCGGTCACCTTGTTGGCCACCAGGTCCTTGGCCCCCTGGGCAGCCCCCACAGCTGCAGTGATGGTGGAAGCAACAGCAGACTTGGTCCTGTCAACACTGTCCTCCACCATGTGCTTGGTGACATCCACAGCCTCTGTCACCTTGTTGGTCACCAGCTCCTTGGCCCCCTGGGCAGCTTCCACAGCATTGACAATTGTAGAGGCAACTGCAGACTTGGTCAGGTCAACACTGTCTTCCACGATGTGTTTACTGAGGTCCACTGCCTTGGTCACCTTGTCTGTCACCAGCTCCTTGGCCCCTTGAGCAGCCTCCACAGCACTGACAATCGTGGAAGCAACTGCAGACTTGGTCAGGTCAACACTGTCCTCCACCATGTGCTTGGTGACATCCACAGCTTTGGTGACCTTGTCCACAGCATCTGTCACCTTGTTGGCCATCAGGTCCTTGGCTCCCTGGGCAGCCCCTACAGCTGCAGTGATGGTGGAAGTCACAGCAGACTTGGTTCTGTCAACGCTGTCCTCCACAAGGTGCTTACTGAGGTCCACAGCTTCTGTCACCTTGTTGGTCACCAGCTCCTTGGCCCCTTGAGCAGCCTCCACAGCGTTGACAATCGTAGAGGCAACTGCAAACTTGGTCCTGTCCACGCTGTCCTCCACCATGTGCTTGGTGACATCCATGGCCTCTGTCACCTTGTTGGTCACCAGCTCCTTGGCCCCTTGAGCAGCCTCCACAGCGCTGCTGACAGTGGAGGTGACCACAGACCTGGTCAGCTTGACACTGTCCCCAACAACATTTTTAGTGAGGTCCACAGCTTCAGTGACTTTTTCAGCCACTGCTTCCTTGGCCTCGCAGGCAGCATCCATAGCAGATGTCACCTTGGTGGACACCAGCTGCTTGGTGTCCGAGATTACCTGCACCAGGGAGAGGCAGAGAAAGATTTTTTTTGTTGTTGTTGTTCCAAAAGATGTTTTCCCTCCCTGAAAAAGCTTTTCTGCTTGGGTTAGTTGTGCCTGCAGTCTCTGGGAGGGCTGGGGAGGTAAGAACTTCTGTATTGACATGGATGTGTTCAGTTCACTCTCACATGCTGAGGGCATCTCACAGCTTTCCCTGCTGCTGAGCTTTATTTATTCCCCCCCATCATCAAGCCATGGCTTCCCCAGAAAAAGCCTTTCCTTACCTTGTCTGCTGGCTGCTGCAGGAAGGGCAAGTTCTCCTCCAGCTGATCCAGACCTTTACAGGCATATTCATTCACCAGGGCAACTGGAAGAGACAACAGGCACCCTACAATGGCCAGTTCAGACTACACTCATGAAAACAAGCCCCTCTTTCAAAAAAATCACCGTTCAGAGGCGGGATGTGTGTGGGTATCTTGCTAAAAGTGAACAAACCCTAAAATTTGGCAGGTTCAAACAGCTTCCATTTTGCCTTCCCAGCTAAGTTTAGACTTTAATCTAACTGCAGGGTAGCACCTGCCCTTGGTGAGTAGGGCATTGGGTTGAAAGGGTTGAAAAGTTGGGATAAACCAGACAGAGCCCTACCCCAGACTGACACAGCTCCTACCCAGGATGGTCTGAACTTGCAGTGAGAGAGAGGGGAGCAGGGAGTTACTGTAACCTAAAGAAACCAAACTGTATTTCTCCTGGAAACAGTTTCATTCACGGGCAGTTCAGTGTTGGGGAGCTGCTGAGCAGGAGGCTGATGCTAGAGGAGGAGGTGCTGTGGGAGGAAGGCTCACCCTACAGGCACAAGAACCTGTCCCTCTGTCCCAAGGGTTCCCCCAGCCCTGCACTTACTCTGTGGCTCCAGCTGGCTCAGGATGGGCTGTGCCCCTCCCACCACGCTGCCCATGGCCACGGCAGCCACGGTCTCAGCCACGCTGCAGACACCACTGAGGCAGGGGTGGCACTCCTTGGTGTGGTTGTAGGCAGAGGAGACCAGGTTGAAGGCAGAATTGAGCAAGGGCAGGCTGGTGACTCGATTGACAGCGCTCTAAAGCCAAAAGAAACAGTGACATTACAGCCTGGCCTGAGCTGGTGGGTGAACACAGCTCTGTGTGTGTGTCCAGAAAGGTGCCAGCAAATCCATCTCCTCCTCCTTCTTCAACTCAGAGTTGAGGAGACTCATCCAAAGACCTCCACCAAGTGAACAAGCTGGGGTTATGAAGTCTGAACTCTGTGAATTCAGAGTCACACTGGTTTCAGCACCAAACCAGATGTGGAAGTGGGACCTGTAACAGCTCCTGTTTCAGAATTACTTGCATCACTTAGCCAGCCCTGAAGTTGTCTCTTGAGTAAAACAATTACCTTCTGTACTGAGGGGGTTTTGATTTAGCCACAGCTTCATAGGGCTAATCTTTCTGTCCCCCAGCCTGGTTTTGGGGTGCTGGCAGAGGTTTACCAGCACATGTCACTGGGTGATTTAACTGCTGTGTGTGCCCTGGCACCTACCACACTCTGCTGCTCCTCAGCCTTCAGCAGGTCTGGGGTTGGGGTCTTTCCTGAGGCCATTCTGACTTCAGCTGCAGCTGGAAGGAAAAACAAGAGTACCATGAGCATAACTTCATTGCCTCCAAAGAAATAAAATCCTGCCAAAACAGGAGAAAAGCAGAAGACAACAGAGCTGGGATCTGTCATTCAGCTGCTCCCAGGAAGGTTCAGGTTAGAAATAGGTGAGAACTGTTTTATCTGCCTTGTGTTTTCTCTGTGGGGTGGGATGACCCTGGCTGGGCACAAGGTACCCACCAAAACCACTCCATCACACCCCTCCTCAGCTTGGCAGGGGAGAGAGAATATAACAATATAACCAGTTTGAGAAGGACATGAAAATCCTGTGGAGTTTTCCCTGGAGGATAAGGAGCCAGGTTTCCCAGCTGCAGCATTCCATGGCTGCCATGGCTTCCCATCTTACTGACCAGCAAGGCCGGAAATGTCCCTTCCTGTGAAACCAAAGCTCAGAGATTCTCATGACATAATGGAATTGAAGAAGTATAAAATGTTGCAATAATCTGAACGGGTATTGGTTCCCTAGCATAGATCTCCTGTGGTATCTGGACACTCCTGAACTGGTGATAAACCCAGGATTATTCTGAGCCTTAGGCACAGCAGGGATTTCATTTGTGCTTCAGGACAGAGTCTGCTTTTCTCTCTTTTGCCAGTTAATTCCTATTCTTAGATTTGCTATGACATTTTCCAGTGGAAAACCCTCAAACCAAAATGCCTCCCAAACTGGATTACCAGGCCATGCACTACTCCAGGCTCACTGGCAGACTATTCCCAAAAAAACTTGCCATCTGAGTTGTGGTGAAGCCCATTGTCTTGTTCCTTGTGTTCTTTGCCTCATGCAAGGTTTTTATTCTGCTGAGAAACAGGAACAGAGAGATGGAGGGAAGTAGTGAAACCAGAATCTGTGAGCCCTGGATTGGGCTCTGATGCTGGCCAGGGACATCTCCAGAGTTGACTTGGCAAAATACCAAATATTGCTGCATTAACCACTGAATTAGTCAGAATTCAGTGAGATTTGAGCAGGGCAGAGATGCTGAGTGCCACATGCCTATAGCAAAAGCTGTCACCTCCAGCCTCTCCAGTGAGAAGCTGGGAGCTCTCCCCAATTTATCTGCACAGCACAAACACCAATGGAGGTGGGAGCAGGTTGGGAGAAGTTGTAAAAACCTGCTCCAAACAAAGCAAGGCTGAATATAAAATCCAAGTCCCAAAGTCCACGGGGTTTGCTGCCAGTGGCTGTCCCCAAGGCTGTCCCTCTTGCTCTGCCTCAGGGCAGGTTTGTTATTTCTTTGGAGCCAAGCAGGGCTGACTTAGGGGCAAAGCACAGCTCTTTCAACACCATCACAAACAACCTCTTTCCTCAGTTGTTTTACTTCTGGACAGGTGGAAAAAGCTCAGACTTTTGGAGTTTAACACCATGGTGGCCTTGGTGTCAGGGCCAGCACAGAGACACTGCAGCAAAACGAAGAGGGGAGGATTCTTGTTAGAATAATTCAGGAGTAAACCCTTGGCTGATGTAAAAATTGGTTAAATCAGCCTCCGAAGTACAGGCATCCCGTGTTAATTATGGATGCATCCTGCCAGAGAAAATCCTGCAGCACAGTCATGTTGGAACAAGGTTTGTTCTCTGCTGTGTAGGAGAAATCCATGTTTTGCAACACTCAGATTTGCAGTGCAGGCAGATCCCCACAGCGTGGTTTTATTTTCTCTTTCCCTGCAGAAGTGCTGAGCAGCCTTTGCTTTACTTCAGAGATTGCAGGAAAGGCCAGTGCTTGGCAACTCTGGGTCAGGTGGTTCTGACTCCTTTGGAGAAGCCACAGCCAAGCCAGGATATGGTTGGGAGTGGAAATCCCAGTGGGCAGAGGAACAGAAACAGCACCACTTTATTTTGGTTGTGGTTTGCTTCGTATGAAAGTGATGATCAGATGATTTCACACCATTGCTACATCTGAAATATTAGGTCAGTGCTGGAGAAAGGTCTGGAAACAGGTGGTTTCAGAATGATGAAACGTCAATGCTCTTTTCTAGCATCAAGGTCAAGAGATTTTCTGGGAGCAGAAGCTGAACTCCTGATCATTGCCCAGCTGGAGTCAGGGAAAGAGCAAGGGCTGGCACCAAACAGCAGGAAAGTGGCACCAAACCCACCCAGCTGCTCCTTTTCCCCTGCCTCATCCCTCTCTGGCACGGCAGAAAAGCCAGGAACTCCCTGATTTCTGTCACTGGCAGTGACCAGTTCATGTAAAGCCGGTTCTTTACTCCCTTGGCTGGAAGGTTTCCCTGTGGGAAGCAGCTCAGCTCCATGAGAACAGGCTGCTGGTGTGTGTGCTCCTGTAGGATCTTCATGTTCAGGAAGCTCCTCTCTCTTCCAAAAGATTTTACCTTGGGAGGCAAACTGAGCCACAGCCAGCATGGTTGGTTCAGTGCTTTAACTGGCAATTCCTTAATGACCACTAAGGAAAACAAAGCTAAATTTAGTGCTTTAGATGTGAGCAGGGAGGGCTAATCAGGGCAGAGGAATTCGATTGTAGTTAAAGCACCTATTTACATTCTTTTCGAGATTTGCCACTGATACCCAGTTCCCAAAAATGCAGAACTGGGTCACGGGGATGTCTGTGGGGAATGGGCTGCAAACGCTCTGAGAACAGAATTAACTTTAGGAGGCAGATCAAAAGATTCCCAGCTTTGACCTGAGGACAGTAGTTTCAGGAGGGCTGGCAGAGGTGCCCATCTCACCTTTCTGGATAAACCAGCAGCACTAGGAAACCTCAAAGATCAAAGCCACCCTTGCTGATGGATGCAGGGCTTCCCCCACACACCTCCAGCAGAAATTAAACACCACAACCAGAGGCCACCACTGGGTCAGTAACTCCTTGGAACAGAAATATTTTAGGAGAGAAGAGAGGAAGTTTTAACTAAAACAGCTTCTCAGTACTTCCCAATCTTTCCATGAGGACAGAGTTCTTGGTTTACTCCTGGAAGCTGTAACTTGCAGAGCAAGCAGCTCAGCATATTTCTATCTGGAATTTTCAGCAGAATCAGCTTCAGAAACTGAAATCCTTCCCAGCCATGCACAGCTCAGGGTAGTCATGACCACATTTAAAGCCTTGGTAGTCTTGAGAAACGTGAATCCAGTTTGCCAGAGCTCCCTCTGGGAGCTGGCAGAGCCCTGCAGGGACAGGATGCTCCTGAGCAAGAGTTCTCTTGTCTCTCAGTTCTCCTGCCTCCGCCAAAGGATCACGAGAAACAGCCCCAGGCAGGGCTGGCAGCGCTGTCACAGGAAGGGAATGCCCGGCTGGTCACCTGCCCCTCCTGTCCCCGGGGTGTCACCTGCCCCTCCTGTCCCCGGGGTGTCACCTGCCCCTCCTGTCCCCGGGGTGTCCATCCTGTCCCCACCATCCCAAACACGATGCTGGGCTATGCACGTGAAGGTGACTGGTAGGAGTCACCTCCTGTGGACCCCCCCCCAGCTGAGATCCTCAGCAGACAAGAAGCAGAAAAGAACAGAGTGCTCAATCACAGGTCAGAGATCCATGGAGTTACCAAGGAGTCATCTCAAAGCTGGGAAGGAGCCTTTAGGGAAGGGTTTGGATCCCACCACGGTTTGGGTTGGAAAGGACCTTAAAGGTCACCTAGTTCCAACCCCCAAGCCTCTCAGCTGTTACCCAAGGCAGACACATCCTGACACCAGAAAATGCCACCTTTGGCCTCAGGAAGCAAAGCCCTCAGCATGCACAGAAGAGCAGGGACACAGCCCGCAGCTCCTGCTCTCCCAGGGTGCTGGAGGGACCCTGTGGCACACGCAGCTCCCACTGCAGGGACCTCTGAGCCGCAGCTCCTGCACCCAAGGGCTGTGGGGACAGAGCCGGGTGCATCCCAGCTTCCACCCTGGCCAGGGCTGCAGAGCCCCCGGGACAGCCCTGGGGAGTCACCCCAAGCCCCCAGACAAGTCACAAACCCCCCCAGCTCCCACACCTTGCCTTGCCCAGCCCAGCCCAGCCCAGCCCAGCCCAGCCTTACCTGCGTGCTCGGCGCCCGGCACTGGTGAGACTGGGAGCACTGGGCGTCGCCCCGGTTAAATACCCCGCAGGGGGGTTGGCAGTGCGGGGCTGGTGGAATCAGCCTGGCCAATGGGGAGCGGCAGGGGCGGCAGGGCAGCGGGGTGGGGCTCAGGTGAGGGGCCGGGGCTCCCTGAGGCCATGGCGGGTGTTGGGAGCTGCTGTTTGTCCCCCCAGGAGGGACTGACCTGGCAGGGTGTCCAGGGGATATGTCAGAGGGCGTCCATCCCCTGGTGCTTTGGAGTCATGGAATCGAGGAATGCCCTGAGCTGGGGAGGGGCTCACAGGGATCGTTGGTCCAACCCCTGGCCCTGCACAAACCCCCCAACAATCACCCCAGTGCTGGGAGCTGCTCCTGCAAAGAGCTGCTCGTGGAGGTTAAACACTGGAGCTGCTTGGGGACAAGGGACAGAGGCTGAGCCCCATTTGTCCCACAGCTGGGGACAGAGGCTGCTCCTTGCAGGGGGTCACAGATGTTGTCAACAAGTCCCAGGGAAGCAGGACATGGTTTGTGGTGTGACCCATCATCATCATCCTGATGTTTTCTTGGCAAAGCTCCCCCTCCCCACATGGGGGCTGCTGTGCTGTGAGCAGTCAGATGGGCTCTCCCACCTCAGCCCGTGCCAGGCCCCTGCAGACACCTGCTGATGAAACACTCTGCTCCTCCTGTTTGCTGGGATTTTCAGGGTAGGAGTTGGTTTATGTTTTTATCCTTGCTCAGGGCCCAGCAGTGCAGGACTCCAGGGAGCTCAGGGCTTTTTAACAGCTATAACAAATACTGAAAATTCCAGTTAATTCTTCTCCATTTGTGCCTTTTCATCTTCAGCTCCCAAAAACTGGTTTGAAAACATCAATTAAGCTTCCTGTTGTCTGTTTCCATGATCAACGGGGGAGGAAACTGAGACACAGGTAAAAATTATCTGAAGTCTTCTAAAGCTATTACAGTGATTGAGTCATCTTGTTTTGGGCCTCTGGATGCAGACCTTGGCTCTGTTTCTGTATTGCCATTCAGGCAGGGGGATTGCCAATGGTTTTTTAAAAATGTGCTGTTAAGCTGACAGAAATGTAGGCAATTGTCACTCCTCAGCTTTGGGGTCGGAAGGAATCCTCCTGCTGAGGCTGACTTAGCTGGGAGAGTTGGCTGGAAAGGCCTCTGGAGCTCAGGCACTCCTGGAGAGCTGGGAAAGCTTCCAGGGATGGAGATCTCACACAGGCTGTTGGACCCATTGGGTGTGGATATTGCATTAATGGAGAAGCAGTTCCCAAACTCCACTTTGAGCCTCTCCAGCTACAAATTGTGGCTTTTGTTTCTTGTTTGATCACCTGCACTGTTGGAAACAGTCCTTGTGCATTTGTGTGACATAAACTCCATATCCTATCACCACCTGGGAAGCTGTCACAGAGTCACAGAATGGTCTGGGTGGGAAGGACCTGAAGTTTTTGATGCAGTTCTGAAGTGTTTGATATCTTGTACTAAACCTGAAGCCACCCAGTGGCTTTTAACAATTACAATGTTTTTAAGGGAAATAAAAGTTGTTCTTGTCTGTCCTGTGAAGAGTTGATGAAATGAAGTTTTTTTTTACAGGAGCAGAAATCAAGAAATGAGTGCTGTGTATTTTGGAGTGTTGGCCTGACATGGCCAGTGCTGCCTCCTCAGGTAAGGTGTCAATGATCCAGCTGCCAGGTGTTTTTTGGATGTGAAGTGCCCCAGTGGGTCAGTTGTGGTGGGGATGGTGAAAGTCTCATGGGACAGGTTCTATTTCATCCCCTAAGTGAGTGAAACAGCACTGTCTGCATGATGCACCTTCATGTGGCTGTGGTGGAGCACAGGAGAATGTGAGAATTGATAACCAATAATTAAAATTAACCAGGCAGTGTTTAATATCTAATGCGTGGGTTTGATCTTAGGGTGAAATATCAGTGCTGGGATTTCCTGCTGAGTGGCAGAACTGCCTGCAGGGTCAGGACACAATTTGGGGGATTGCAGTGTCAGAGCAAAGGTTTACACAATTCTTTCTGTGACCCTTGGTGCTATATGAAAGGCACAGATTTAAATCTGAGATAAAATCATCACTAAGAGGTTTGGTGGGCGTGGGAAGGGCGTGGGAGGAAGTGGAGAAACACGTTTGGGGAAGGGAGAGGAGCTGTGTTGGTTGGAGCATGGGAGCCCTGAGCAGCCCTGAGCAAAGCTGCAGCATCCAGACCTGGGGCAGGATCCTTCAGGTGTGAACCCCACCTGCTGCACCTGTGGGATTCCCTGTCCCTCAGCCCTGCTGCTGCTCCACTGCTGTCCTTCAGCTGCCTCCTGGCTCTGCCTGGGGGCAAAGCCTCAGCCTCCAGCTCCTCACTTGTCCCACCCTGGTGGGGTTTCTGCTCAGTGCAAAACCTGCAGGGGAGTGGGGGATTCCTTTCCCTGCTCTGTGGTGTGTCACAGCTTAGCATTGTCCCTTTGGGGCTCAGAGGCCACACGTGACACTGGAGTTCCCATTGCAAATGTTCATCTGCTGCAGCAGAAATCCTCTTGCTGCTCTCCCAGGGCACTGGCTCCATGAGTAACCTGCCACCGTGCCATGGTCACCTTCCCCCTGTCACCTTCCCCATGGTCACCTCCCCTGGGGCGGGCAGAGGCACGAGAAGTGATGAGAATGATGATTCAGGGCTGGGGCATGAGGAGCTTTGATTTTGTTCCTCAGGTAAAAGGAGCAAACCCTTGGGCTTCCAGAGCTGCCCGGGCAGCTCTGCAGGTCCCTCGGAGGGGACAGCTTTGGGTCATTGTCATTCACTGCTGTGCAAAGCCCACCAACCTTCCTGGTCCCTCCAGGCCTTCAGAGCACTCTCCTGGGTCAGGACGTGCTGCAGGTCTCTGCTGCTCTCCTGCTGCATCAGCCCAGCAGGACCCTCCTGTCTCCTGTGCCTCCTGGCTCACCTTGAGGGTCCCCCACTCCTGCTCCCCTTCCAGCAGCTCCCCTGGGCTCCCCAGCCCCTGTTCCCTCTCCTGGCCCTGCTCCCCTTCCAGCAGCTCCCCTGGGCTCCCCTGCCCCCCTTCCCTCTCCTGGTCCTGCTCCCCTTCCAGCTGCTTTCCCCTCACAGCAGGGAACAGCCTGATGGTTCCTGGCTGCTCTCCCAATATTCCAGTTCATCTTTCTGCTGCTTTTTCAGGCTGCAGGATGGTTTCCTCCATGCCTGGTTGCTCCTCACTCTGCTGTTGCTCTCTTGCCTGAGGTAGAGGCGAGCTGGGGTAGTGTGATGCTGGTTGGTTTGGGTAGATGGGAGAGGGGACGTCACCTGGGCCTGCTAAATGTGTCCCCTCCATCCCCGACTGTGGCTGAGACCTCAGGTCCTGCTTCCCCAGAGCCACAAGCCTCCTTTGCTCTCCCCAGCCCTGGGCCTAGACTTTACCCCTGTAAACTGCTGCTTGTTCAGCTCCCATCACACAGAGCTTTGCATGGAGGGAGAGGAACATGGAATCCTGAGAATTCCTGGGTGCAGCGTGACTCTGGATCATCCCAGAGCACGTGGGGCTGGAACACCCCTGCACTGCTCCCCCTGACCTGCAGCCTCACTGCCTCACCTGGGGGCAGGTTCCTCGCTGTGCTGCGTGTGACAGGCCTGAATCATCACCTGTCCTTGGCAACAGCTATGCAAGGAATATGTATTTATGCACATAGAAACATAAATGCCAGTGCCTTTGTCCTGGTTTTGGCTGGGATAGAGTTAATTTTCTTCCCAGTAGCTGGTCTAAGGCTGTGTTTTGGATTTAGCATGGGAATAATGTTGATAACAACCGATGTTGTAGTTGTAGCTGAGTTGTGCTTACTCCAAATCAAGGACTTTTCAGTTTCCCAGGCTCTGCCAGCGAGCAGGAGCACAAGGAGCTGGCTGGGAGCATGGCCAGGAGAGCTGACCTGGACTGGCCAGAGGGATAATCCATTCCACAGAACATCCTGCCAGTACAGAAACTGGGGGGTTGGGACCTGCCTGTGGGGTGAGCTGGGCCAGGCATGGTGAACAACCCTGTGGGGCAGCTCTGGCAGGGAGGAATTCCTTCCCAGCGTCCCAGAACCCAGCAGGAAGCACTGTGATGGGTTCAGGTGAATCCCCCAGTACATCCACAAGGGCAAGGAACGACTTTGTGTCGAGGCAGAGCCGTGGGCCCTGGGAGGAAGTGAAGCCTGGCCGCTGCAGGCCGTGGGTCAGAGACACAGCCTGGGTGCCCTGAGAGCCCCCAGGCCCAGCCAGGCCGTGGCTGCCAGCTCGGGATCCGTGGCTCATCCGTGGGGCCCATGGCGGGCCCAAGGGAGGAGCGGGGCACGGCAGAGGCGCTGCCCTGCGCGTCCTCTGCGGCAGCCGCTGAATCGGGGCGGGAGGGCACCACATCCCGCTGGTTCCTGCGCTCTGGTGCCGAGGGGAGGCTGTGGGGGCGGGCAGGGGAGCACGGGAAGCGAGCTTTGCCGGCTTTGCCGGGGTTTGCCGGGGGCCTCCCGCGCCTCGTGTTCCTTTGTCCGCGGGGCCGCGCGGGCGCTGCCTCGGCCGGGCTGTTCTGGCCCAACCCGCCGCCATCCCCGCGTCCCCACCCGGCCTCTCTCCCCCACAAACACCAATCCTCGGCCTTTCATCCTTCTCTTCCAGCAGACTTCGCTCAGGCGCCTCTTGGCCACGCTTTCCCCCATCCAACGGTTGTTTTAAGCAAATATTATCATTTTTAATTTCCTCGTAGCATCAGTGGTTTTGGGGATAAACATCCTGCCGGACCAGCGCTTTCTGTCGGCTCACGCGGCCACGCCACGGCCCTGCCGTGTCACCCAGGCCACGTTGTCACCAGAGGGGCCCTGCACAAGTGCCACAAGTCCCCCTGGAGCTAACGGCCTGGGGAGTTAGAGCCCTGTTGCGGATCATTTGGTTTATTTGGATTATTCTGTTTATTCGAATTCGGTTATTCGGATTATTCGGTTTATTCGCATCATTCGGATTATTCGATTTATTCGCATCAGGGTAGGGACTGGAGCATCCCCCGGGGGGGGGGGGGGGGACAGGACACCTGGGGAAAGGTGGCTGCTGTAGGGGGGGTCAGGGGTCATTGGAGTCTCCTCTCCCTCTGGGGCTCACCGGGGCCGTGTTTTAGGACAATAACCGGTACCGTGCCCACGGACGGCCCCGGGGGCTGAGGGGTGATGGAGCCCTTGGGGATTTGGGGAGTTTCGCCCCCACCATCGCAGCGGAGCGGGGGGCGCAGGGCCGGGTCGCTGGCGGGGGATCCCCGTTGTCGCCCCCGTTTCCAGGGGTGTTTTCCCGGTGCCGTTTTCCCCCAGGGCCCCCATCCCGGCCCCGGGAGGCGGCGGCGGCCCCGCCCCGCCCGCGCGTTCCCGCCAGCGGCGGCCAATGGGCGCGCGTGGGGCGCGCACGGGGCTTTTCCGCGCCAAACTCCAAAGCCCGCGGAGAGGGCGCGCGGCACCGGTTCCAGCACCGCACCCCGGTGAGTTCACCGGGACCCCCAACCCCGACACCGCACCCCGGTGAGTCCGCCGGGACCCCCAGCCCCGACACCGCACCCCGGTGAGTCCGCCGGCACCCCTGTGCCCCGGCACCGCCGCCCCATTGCGATGGTGCCACGGGCCGGGGAGCGGCCGGTGGCACCGGGAGCGGGAGGACAGCGGGGGGCGCAGGGGTTTCCCCTCCGCGCCTGTGCCGGGGCGGTACGGGAAGCAGCGGGAGCGCTCCGCGGTGCCCGGGCGGTGACAGCCGGCTCAAGTGCCCCGGAGGGGACGCGTCGCCCGGGGCTGCGACTGCGAGACCGACCCCCGCCCCCAAACGGGCCCGCGGGACGGGGGTGTGCCCATCAGGGGCGGTGCCGGCAGCACCGGTGCCCTGCGGGCCCGGGGAGTGGCATCGCCCCGGGGGGTGCGCGGGGATGACGCGGCCGGGCAGGGGCGGGTCCGGGCGCGGCGGGGGTCTCTGACACCCCGCGATTCCCCTCCAGCCCCAGGGTGGGTGTGCGGCCGGGGGCGCGCAGCCCGCGCTGTGCCGGGGGCGCGGGCGGGTGACGGCCCCTTTAAGACCACGCGCTTCAAGCCCCGCACCCCTTTTATCCCTTCTGTCATTTGCATGATCTCGCGAGACTTGCTGCGTGGGCGCGGCGGGCGGGTTTCAATTGTGGCGCGAGATACGGCCGGCGCGAGCCGAGCCGTTAGGCTCCCGCGTGGGGGGGCGGGGCCAGCCCTCCGCAGCCAATCAGCGGCCGAGCCGGCCGGGCCGCCGGCCAATGGCGTGCGGCGATACTGGCGGG
>VZUI01082130.1:0-69698 GCA_013401135.1 Cettia cetti
GCCCGGCCCCCGGCCGCGAGGGGCCGCGGAGGTGCCCGCGGTGCGGCGGCGGGGACCGTCGGCGAGGGGGCCAGCGGTGAGTGTCGCTGCCGGGCTCCGGGCTGGGGAGCCGGCGGTGGCCCGGAGCCCCTGCAGGTGGCGAGGTCGGGGCTGTCCCCGGCGTCGCGGGGAAGGGAGGCTGGCAGGCCCCGGCCCCGCTCCCGCGCTGCTCGGCGATGTCGAGCGGGTGTTCGCCATGTGCCGTGTCCTGCCTGCAGGTTCCTGCCGGGGAGAGGCGCGGAGGCCTCAGGCAGTGGCGAGGAGCGAGGGGCTAAGCCCTCGCCAGAGTGCACAGGATGCACCGTCTTCTTCTCGGAGCAAAAGAGTAAAGTGTGAAGTAATGGATGAAACATCTGTTTTTGGTTAGAAACAGCCAGGGGAGATGCTCGGTAGAGACAGCGTTAGGTGCGGAAAACACTTTGCTCCCCCCGGGAAAGGTGCGGGCTTTCCTTGCGTGCAGCAGTGCGGGTGCAGGTTCGTCCTCGGGAAATACACCGGAGAAGGGCCAAAGACAGAGCTCTTTTTAGTGGCAGCATAGTTTCTTAAGTAGAGCCTTAAAACTAAACTTGAGGAAACCCCGGTAGATATAATGGGTTTGATAGTTTGATATGGAAAGGTAGTGGTTCTTTTGAAATAGCATGAACACACTATTGCAATAAAGATTTGTTGAATTTGAAGGAGATCAGTGAAAGTCATAATTTAAGAAATACCAAGTGCTGGAGAAGTAACTGTATGGTATCTGCAAATTGTAACAACTGTAAATTTGTTACAAACGAAACTGTGTGTTGTGTTTTGTTTTTTTCTTCCTCATGCTGTGATAGTTGTGTTTGTGTGGATGTGTGAGAATTTTTTATAAAGCAGCATTATAGTTGCTTATATTCTGATATGTAGGTTGAATTTGTCAGCAGTAATTGACACATAATAATTCCTGCTGTGAATTTTATGATAATGCACAGTAAAGAAGTAAATATAATTTATTTCTTCTTGTGTGGTATTGAAAATGTAGTGATGCAATACTCTTAAATAAAATCAGCAAACTCTTTAAAGAAAAGGACAATTGAAAGTATGTAGAACTGAATGTGATGTTTACAATTAGCTATCATGGTATTCATCATCATTAGTATTTTCTCTTAATAGAATTATCTTCACTGAAAAAATTTGATGAAATTAAGAAGGCTAATCAGGCTGCAGCAAAAAAGCTAGTTGAAGACCAGTTAAGCTCGTCGTCTGAGGATGATGATGAAGATGCTGAAGTAAAGCAAGGGAAGATTTTGGACAAAACATTTACCATTTACACCAGTCAAACCGGTAATGTTTTTATCATTTATTGACTTTTATTTTGGTATGAAAGCATAAGCAGTTCAGTATCACTGTATATTAGAATTTTACCGTAGTTGGAAGGAAGGCACTCTGTCATGATGTCTTACATTAAAAATACTTTTTCCCAGCAGTGCGTGCTGGCTGTGCTTCTTGTCTTTCATGCAGAAGCAATAGTATAGCTTTAAACTGTCTTAAGTGTGGCTTTTTTAATAATACATGACTGGCTTTATTCAGAGAAAAAATAATTTTGCAGCACTCTCAACATGTATAAAATAACAGATCAAACATTACTGATTGCTTTAAAAATATTTATCCATTAAAGATGGAGATGCAAGTGAGCTGGAACGTACGAGACAGTACATGAATGAGGCTTTTCAGTCAGGGGCCATGACATGTCTCATCTGCATTGCTTCAGTTAAAAGGAACCAAGCTGTAAGTACTTTACACTAATCTTTTAGAGCAAAACAAATGTAACTGTCTGAATAACCTGTAATATATTATTGAGGTTATTCTTTGGATTGATAGCTTTAAAATGGTAAAAGTACTAAATGCATATTTGGCATCTTTGGATTTTGAAACACTGGAACAGATAAGTGTAGCTTGTAATCAGATATTGTCTTTTTTGTCATATGTTTGTTATCATAGTGTAAAATAGCTATTTTTAGGTTTTAGGTAGTATCAGGTGAGCAAGATAAGTGTATTCAATTGTGCAATTGTTATTCAATAAGCTATGGAATAGCAAAGCAAAACATGAAATACAAGAAAGTTAAGAGATATTATTGCTAGATTTACAATAGGGAAGCTAAGATAAACTTTGCTGCCCTCGATGCTGATCAGGTGAAAAAGAAGTGTGTGTGTCAGAGAAGTTAGTTCTATTTCATATAGGTACGTTTTATGTGGGAGAGCTTTCAGGAAAAATATTTCTTCCTCATTCTGTTAAAGGTACTTGAATCAAAAACGTGTTTGCAACTGTATGTTTAACATTAAAAAGAAAAGAAGTGCAAAAAGTATTTTAATTTCTTTTGATAGATACACACAGACTACACGTACCCAATTAAACTGTAGTCAGTAAACTTCTTCTGAAAAGAAATGCAATACATTTTGTATGAATTCTTAACATATTTAATCCCTACTCTTTCAGACCTTAATGAATATATTTAGCTTGATATTTGAAGTTCTGTGGCTCCTGATAGAGTTAATCTTAGCAGAAGTGGGATGATTTGGTAACTTGAAAGCCTTCTTTTATAACTCAGTGGTTTGCTAATTATCTTGAATCTGTATCATTTCAGCCAAGTCTGTTTGTTTATGTAATGTCTCCTGCTTAGCTTTAGTTTTGGGAAGTTAGTTACCACAGTTCTAGAAACTTAGTTCTTGGCACTGTCCTCTATAAGTTAATGGGGAAAGTCTCTGTATTTTCACAGTATTATTTCATAACATTGTCTTAAGTTATTAAAAAAAATAGTTAAAATTTTCTTTTGCACTTTTCTTACAAATTGTTATAGTTTTGGGTAAAGCCAAAGTCATCTTCATGGTGCCAGGTGGTTTAGTAAGGGAGAGTTGCATAAACTGGGCCTTGGGGGTGCAGATTGGGTACTAGGAAGGTAGTACGACAGTTGGAGTGATGTGCTCAGAACGATTGTGGAGTTGCCATTCTTCAGGACTTTCCAGCTTTGCTAGGCAAAGCTGTGTCTCAACAGAGCTAAGCTGGCAATAGTCCTTCTTTGGGCATCTGTTTGTGCTACATGACCTCCAACAGTGTGTTTAAATCAACATTTCTCTGTTTAGCTGAGTATTTTGGGCTCTGTCAGGCTTTGTCAAAAACTTCCCACAGAAGTTGGAAAAAAGATTACAGGTATGAATCTATAAGAGCAAAACTGTCTGTATTGATCTGACAGTGGGTATAATCTATCTTTGAAAAAAACATTTTTAAAGGGAAAACTAGCAATATTTCTTTAGATATTATGGATGTTCATCAGTGGAAACAGAAACCTCATTTAAAGAAATTGACATTTGGTGTCTGCTCTTTAGGTTTGGAGCTGTTGTGGATGCTTTTGTATATTTCATCTGGTATGTATCCAAAAGTGGGCCAAGGACAGCCTCTTCCTTGTATCTTCTCCTTTGACGGATGATGATTTTGGGAAGAAAGATTATCCCTGGCCATGGTGAGCTCCTCATGGTACATGTAAAAAATTATTTCTTTTTGGAAAACCATGAAAACTGATGTTCCTTTAGAAGGAACTTGTACTTGTACATCATATGCTCGACAAGAAAATAGAGTTTAGAAGACTGACTTTTCTATTGCTTTTTAAAATTATTTTTAAGTTTTCATTAACATGATTCAGAAAAATTTCACGGTGATACTAAAACCTTGCTGCATCAAATTTGTTTTAACCTCTGAAAAGATAACTTTTCCATCATATGTCTCTGCTTCTGCCATTTATTTCTGAATGGCTTTACGTATTTTTCCCTTTTAAAGTTGGCACCAAGGAATAAATTTAAAAAATTTTGTCAAATAGCAAGATGTAGGGATTTATTTATTTTTTTAGCCTCAGTATGATTCAAACATTAAATAAGGTCTTGCAATTTTCATTGAGATGGTATAAAGAGGAAGGTAATAATGTGGCTGCGTAAATAGAATATCCTAAGCAGGTTTGTTTAGGAAATAAAGTGTCAGTTGTTGGCTGGCAGCATCTCAAGTTGATAATGCCTCTTCTACTATGAACTTGTTTTGTTTTTAAACATAATGTTTACAATAAAAAAAAAACTCCAGGCAAATGGTATTGTATTTTACATTTAAGGACATGCTAAAACTATGCTATCACTATTGAGAAATGGTTCATGGTCTGTAATGTATTCTGTCAGGACAAATTGATGTTTTATTTGGAAAAAATAAGTGTATAGGTCTTTCAAAGTCTTCCTATTCTTCTTTGAGGGGGACCTTCCTGTCTGTTATCTTTTCTTAGTGTAGCCAGCAATGTGAATTGCTGTGTTTCTCCTTCCTTGTGTTGCCTCCCTTGTCCATGGTTTGTGTGGAGCCTGTTGGGCCTGTGGTACTTAATAAATTCCAGGCCTCTAGTGTCTATCTACCTTTAGCAATAATGAATTTTTAAATTCTATTTAAAAAGTCTGTCAACATTAAGGGTGAAAAATGAAGGTGTACATCTTGAATCTAAAATTTTTCAGGTAAAATTCTAACTATTACGCATGGTTTTAATAGCATTGCTAAGCTTTGTTTTACATGGCTAATAGACTACTACTAGTAATTGTTAATTTTTTTTTAATTGGTTCTATTTAACTAGGTTAACTGTTGCATAGGGTTTTTAATATTGCTTGACATAAAAATTGTTCTGATTTTTGCTGTGCTGATTTTTTTTCTACATATATTCTTGGAGAAAAGAAATTGTATTAACAGGACAATTCCTTAGACAGTCTTACTAATTATTGTAAATCTGTTTAATTTTGTATTGTAAAATCTAATATATAGAAAGACCTTTATTCTGTGTTACTGTATATTGTTGTTATTCATTACAGTAGTTGCAAGAATGTTAATTGGTAGCATTGAAACAGTCTTGGGAAGCCAAAATGATAAAAGCTGCCTTTTAATTTATTTTTTTTTTAAATTGCTTTTGTTTTCACTCCTTTTTCCCTTGGTGTAGTCCAAAATGTAGATTTGAATACAAACGCTCCGAAACTCCCAGTAGGTATTACTGTTACTGTGGAAAAGTGGAGAATCCAACAGTGGACCCATGGCTGGTGCCTCACTCCTGTGGTCAGATATGTGAGAGGGAATTCAAACCTTCCTGTGGTCATAAATGTTTGCTGCTTTGTCATCCAGGTAAATCCTTTCTCGGTTGTGTGACCTGTATTTAGGTACCTGTTGCATAGTTCAACTTAACATCTGTTAAGTATATTTAAAATTCTCAGAGTAAAAGAGATTTAGTCAAGGCTGCATTTGCTGGACAGTCATTAGCTAGACACTATTTTTCTTGTCATTAGCAAGATACTCTTTTTCCTGTTATTAGGACCGTGTCCACCTTGCCCCAAGATGGTCACAACAACTTGTCACTGTAAGAAAGCCAAGCCAGTGCCCCGCAGGTGCAGTGCCAAGGAGTGGTCCTGCCGCCTGCCCTGTGGACGAACATTGCTGTGTGGACAACATGCTTGTGAGAATCCCTGTCATGCAGGTAGACCAGCCTTTTTAAATTTCAGAGCAGTAGTTGTTTCTTTTGTTAAGTTACATCGTTCTTTTGCAAATCCTACGCTCAGTGTCACTTTGCAATTACATACAGGCGATTGTCAGCCTTGTCCACGTGTCAGTAAACAACGGTGTATCTGTGGGAGACAGACAGTGGAGAGACTTTGTGCAAGTCCTCAGTGGCAGTGTGATCAGGTATGTTGAAGCTATCCTTTTAAACTGATGTTTTGCCTTTATAAAATTCGATTACTTGGTGTATCAAAGATTGGAAAAATATATTCGGTAAGTAAAAAAATTACCCTTTGAAAGTGTAATCAAAAAAAAAAAGCAGAATTGTTTGAGAAGAGATTTAATTGGTGGCTCCATTAATTTTTTCTAGTAGTTGAAATGTTAATGTTCTGCAATTGCACTAGGGTTATGCTAGCAGCGAGTTTAATTTTGTATACTCTTTTTCTTGTACTCGAGGCTGAAATTTCAGCTGTTGCCTTCAAAAATAAGAATGAAACCACAGCTTAATAGACAAGAGTTTCATGCTTATTTTTAGGACTGTAACAGAATGAAAGCCTTGTGATTAATTCTTGAAGTATATTTGCAGCCTGTGCTTAAGACCAAGGCGGTGGATTGATAGACTGGAAAAAATAAAAATAATTTAAAAAATCAAGTGGTGGGGGAGGCTGCACCAGGAGGTCCTTGGCCATTCGATCCCAGTAAGAAAGGTACTTGGCCTTTGTAAAGTACCAATTAAAATTTAATTTTATTAAAATTTATTTCAGTTTATTTCAGCTAACACTATAGAGAAAATGAGTATAATCTAAAGGCTAGTATGTCCCTTTAGATCTCTGGAACCCTAAGCTGTGCAGCATTGAATGGGCCATGATAGATGTACAGCATGTAGTGCAGACCCCATTTTGGTTGTTGAAGGTATTGTAGGATCTTCTTACAAGAAAGCATCCTTGATCGTAATTTCTACAGTCAAACAGAAAGGATATTCAGATGAAAACTTCTTGCTGTACTTTTAGATAAAGGCAAGGACGTGCAAACAGCATAATCACTGATACCAAGTGGGGGCTGCCTCCAATCTCTTCTGCTACAGTAAGTTTATCCTGTGGCCAAAGTGTACGTGCTGGCCTGAAGGCTGAGTTGTATGTGCAGTGCAGCACAGACCTGTGACTGCTCAGGTTTTCTGAATCACTGACTCCTCACTGTACTGTGGTCTTCCAGGCAGGATCACTGCAGGGATGATCAGTTTTATTTAGTGAACTCAGCAAATATAACATTTATTAACAAAATTCAGAAAAAGTGAAATTCCATCCAGAAACATCTCACTCCTGATTTTTACCCTTGGCTTGGTATGTAGTTCTATTACTTTGCATTCACTTAGTTTCTCTGAATTTCTCAGGTATGTGGGAAATGTTTGCCATGTGGCAATCACACGTGTGAACAAGTTTGTCATGCTGGTCCCTGTGGAGACTGTCCTCGTTCTGGGAAAAGGTCCTGTCCATGTGGAAAAACAAGTAAGCTACATTTTTTTTTTAATGATAAATTGAGTAAAAACTCCTCCAATCTTTCACAGTCAGTAGTTTAGGCTAATTCTGCAGGGCTGAGTCCATAAAATGTTCTTATAGTCAACTATGACAGTATATTAACTTCTGCATAGCTTTCAAAGCTGTATTTAGCACCAGGGGTTTAATTTGTGATGTAAATAACTAAGTAATTCTAAAGAAGCTTTTAAGAAAACAAAAGACAACTGTCATTTGAACTTACTGTACATTGCATTTTTTCCCCTAAATGCTTTTTTTTCCCCCTAATGTTTACTTCTCTCTCTTCATCTAGAGTTTACATTGCCTTGTACAGAAGATGTGCCCACCTGTGGTGATAGCTGTGACAAAGTTCTGGAATGTGGCATCCATAAATGTTCACAGCGCTGTCATCGGGGTCCCTGTGAAATATGCAGACAGGTTAGTCTTACTTTATCAGATTCACGTTTTGTTTGGGCTTTTGAACTATGTGCCTGGAACAGTGCCAGTCACCTAAGGAAAATGAAATCATATCTATCACAAAATCTGTGACTTTGTTTATTCAAAGCAACATGTTCTTTCATTATTCACCTCCCACCCCAGCACAACTCTAATTAAGTGGATGAGCACTGTGTTGAGTTGAAGCTGTAACTGTGGATGACTGTATTGCTTTGGATCAGTTTTGTTTTGTTTTTTAAAATTATTATGCCCTAAAAGACACCTAATTTTTCCCCCATCTTTTCTAGCTTCTGGCTTTAGCTTTCTATGATATTCCTTCATTAGTGAGATGCAAGGTGGTGTAACGTAACATTATTTTCTTCTTTGTAAGAAAATTAAGTTTTACTGTGCTCCAGATATATCTGGAGCTTCTGTGGTAATAGCCTACAAAGCCATTGCTCTGTCAGGTATCAGTTGTCTCTTCCAGAACCAGCTTTGGCTACAAAATCTAGGTGATAGTAATCATCTCATGACAGCCATCATGGTCACATAAACCTGCTCATTTACTTCTTAAATTATCTGTATGCACTAAGGGTGAATCTTCTTTGGTGTGCGGGAGAGGTCCTTTTTTGTATGAATTTGTTTTGTGCTACGCTTACCATCTTGCATGACCCCCTTGCATTGTGTATGCAGTGTAATGTTAGTTTTCCTTGAACTTTCCTTTACAGATAGTAGTAGAACATTTTATTTTCCTATTTTTCTCTTGTTTTAAAAACACCCTGCCTTATTTTCCCTGTCTTGCTGCTGCCCAGGAGGTTGAAAAGCAGTGTCGCTGTGGGAAGCACACCAAGCGCATGCCGTGCCATAAGCCGTATCTGTGTGAAACAAAGTGCACTAAAATCCGGGATTGCCAGAAGCACCAGTGCCGGAGGAAGGTAAGTGCCCACAAGATAATCTTTCTCAAATGCCGACTTTTAAAAAAATCTAGATAAAATCGCATCACTTTGTTGCTCCACCTCATCTCACTGTGTAGAAAGAGGAGTTTTCTTCCATGTCACTGAAACTAGTTTTCAGTGTACCAGAATTCCCTGAAAAGGATGACACCAAGTAAAACTCGCTGGCTTTATAAGCATGGAGGGCATTTTCACAACTCTGCAGTTCCTGAAGGCAGTTCTGCTTTCAGATTCTTGAGTAATCACTGATGCTTTATACATTCTGCAGTAGTTAAATCAATTTATTTCCCTGTGTAGGAAGAGCTGGGAATCACTTAGGACTTTATCGGGGGCACACTCTTTATTTTTGATAGCCCAGCATTCCATCCCACCTTCTAATACACAGCAGTGCAAGCAGTAGTGGTCTGACAATTGGGAGCTGGAGTTTTTTTTCCTGTCTTATTTGAAGTCAAAAGGAATGATTGATACTCAGAAGTATCTTTTCAGTTTATTCATTCAAGAGAGCCTGAAAGTTGCCTGCTATTTATGAGTTAAGACACTGTGAAAGTTGGACTCCTTACCACAAACAGGCATGAAAAAATAGTTTTACTCTGAAGTATTTTTGAATATTATTGTTGTAGGGAGTTAATTTTATGTGAAAAGATTATGAAACAAATAAATGCAGTCTTGACACTTCTATGATGATAAATCCAGGTTTCTTGTTGGAAGGAGGGTACTTTTCAAGTTAATAAAAAAGATCATGTTCTCTCCTGATATGGCATCCACTGATGTGATGATTTTGTGGACGTTCTGGTTCTTTCACGTTACCAAATTATTTAAGACTAGAAAATAGATAAATGGTCTTGAAGTTACCTGCCTTTACTACAGAGATAAGATGTGTATAAAAAAGTGGTTAACAACATTTTTGTGCTGGGGACAACATTGTATAAAAGCGGACGAAATTTCAGAATAATGAGGTAAATTGTTAGATGTCCTATCTTCTGAAATTATTTGGGATTGAAATATTATAATATTTTGAACTTTTTAATGTTCTTATGCTTTTTTGAAGACCTCTGCCTTTTTAGTGTGTTGAAATGATGCATTCAAATGTGTGTTTTCTTGTAATTTTGTAATTTGGGTGGCTGAATTAGGCCACTTTATGGGTGGCCTTTTTTCTGGAGTGAGTTGGAAGAAATTTGACGAAAGTGCACCAACTTTTTTTTTTTAAATAAGTATTGGAAAAAATGAAATAGTAGAAGAGGGAAAGTGTATACCAGAAATTTCTGTTTCCAGTTATTAGACTTCATGGGGTTTATTTTAATAGTGCTGTTCTGGAAACTGTCCACCTTGTGATCAAGTCTGTGGGCGGACTCTGGGCTGCAGAAATCACAAATGTCCTTCAGGCTGCCACCGAGGTAAGAACTGGTGAAGAATCCCTGTAGTGATGCAATATTGTTTATTTTTGCCAAATTTCATGCTTGCATGACTGTTTGTGGTGCTTAATAAATTCTCTCCATTGTTGCATGGGGAGTTTTTGTGGGGGCAATGTGTTTGAAAGTGTTGGTTAGAACTTAAGGACATACACAGTGGCAATCTGAGTTGTTAACCTGGTGATTTTGCTTAATACTTTTCCTCTGAAAATGCTCTTGTCTCCTTTCCAGCTGTGTAATGCAAAAGCCATGTCTTGACTTCTTTTTCCCAATAATTCTGTTCACTGAATATGCATAACCAAGTCCAAATGCATACAGAAATAACAGCTGCTGATTGAATCTGGATGGTTTTAAAAAACCCTAGAATGCAACATGTGGTACAAGAGGGCTTAAAATGAAAAAAAGAAAAAAGATTAATTTGAATGTATATTGGTATTCTACTTGTAAAAGAAAATAAGAACTTCTTACTGACTCTAAGAAGGATAACAAAAAAGTTTGCTTCTGAGTCCAGTGACCTTGGTTAGAAAGATGCTAGAAAATTACCTGGCAGATTGCTTTGACTTTTGCTCGGTAGGGGGTTAAATTGGAATGGCTGAAAAATTGTCTGTCCTCTCTGCAATTTTCCCCATAGAAGCTGCTGCCCCACTGAAACAGCAGCCAAGTAACTTCTGTAATTTCCCTTAGTATTCTGAAGTGTAAATTGCAACGACTCAGGAAATAAATCACAACTTGTTCAGCCAGTCTTCCTTCTGAGGCAGTGACTCTTAGGAGGAGAGGACAGGTAAATGTGGTAGTTGCACCTGTTAACTTGCTATTAAATCTGTCACCACAAACTAGCAGTTTGGTTTTTCTCTGTATACTGTGTCCCTTTTTCCCTTTCCTTTCTTCTCCATCCCCTGTAGCTCTCTAAAATCTTGGAAATACGTAATTTTTTGTGTACTGTCTGAAGAAAACTTGTAACATTGCTTTTCCACATTAGTTTGGTTGATAACTAATTCCTAGAATAAAATTCTGATTAGGAGACTAAAGAGCTAATGCTGTATTATAGGATAAACTTTTATGTTGATTGTTTATATTTGATGCTGCTTGCATTTTACAGCCTGGCTAACAGTGACAAAGATTTCTAATAATTAACACGAAAACAATAAAGCAATGTCTATAAGGAAACAAAAGTGATCTTGGAGAATATAAATATCAAATATATACACTTTGATGGGTAACTTATCAAAAGACTATAATTGTCTGTTTACTAAAGTTGCATATGATGAAAGTAATGATACTGGATGATAAATTTCTTTTCTTTTCTAAATTTTCCATGTTTTAACAAAATACAGTCTAGTACAGTTTGTAATTTCTTCATAAATGTTTGAAAGTATTCCTAACAAATGAAATCATTTTAATTTAAAAATATTTATATTAATGTGTTTCTCCCTATATAGCAATATTTTAATAGCTACTGAAAGTTATGATTAATTATTTTATTTTTAGTGTGTAATACCAGGTCAGGGTAATTTTCCTATGAGCTGTCACATTGCAGTGACCACTGATATTAAAGGAAATAGATGCCTCCTAGAAAATAACTTCCCAGATGGGGTCCTTTAAAAGGCACCAATTCTCAGAATTTTGTAGGTTGCTGATAATAAACACTTGGCCTTTAGCAGGACTCCCTGAAAAAGGGTAACTATCTATTCTGTTTGTGGTTTGGGTTTTTTTGCTTATCTTTTTTTCTTAAATATTTATCGTGCTTGCTGAAATTACATTATAACACTCGGTTGGAGAACAGAGTGCTCTCACCTTATCTTCAGGCTCTCTGAATCTCTAATCTCTGCCTTTCTGTATTTTTGAGAATGTAGTCAGTTTTCTTCCTTAATAGGATATTTAAGTGAATTGTAGACATATTCACCACTCTGGGCAGTATGGCTTTAGACCTACAGTTTATTTTGCAAAAGTAGCCGGACAAGCTTGAGAAGTGGGCCCGTGGCAATCTCAGGAGGTTTAACATGCAGGTGCAAGGTGCTGCACTGAGTTTGGGGCAATCCCTGGTATCAACACAAACTGCAGGATGAACAGATCCAGAAGAAGCTGAGAAGGTCTTGGGGGTGCTGTGAGTGCTGGCCATGGCCCAGCCATGTGCACTCACAGCCCAGAGAGCCAAACGTGTCCTGGGCTGCATCCAGAGCCCCTGGCAGCAGGGCCAGGGAGGGGATTCTGCCCCTCTGCTCTGCTCTGCTCTGCTGAGACCCCACCTGCAGGGCTGCACCCAGCTCTGGGCTCCCAGCACAGGAGGGACAGCGACCTGCTGGAGAAAGTCCAGAAAAGGGCCACTAAGATGAGAGGTATGGAGCGCCTCTCCTGTGAGGAAAAGGTGAGAGAATTGGAGTTGTTCAACCTGGAGAAGACTGGGAGCCTTTCAGTCCCTAAAGCAGCCTACAAGAAAGATGAAGGGGGGCTTTTTACAAGGGCAGGTAGTGGCAGAACAAGGGGGAATGGTTTTAAATGAAAAGAGTATGTTTAGATTAGATATTAGGAAGAGATTTTTTTACTGTGAGCATGGTGAGGCATTGGAACTGGTTGCCCAGAGGAATTTTGAATGCTTCATCCCTGGCAATCTTTGAGGCTGGGTTGGGTGGGGGTGTGAGCAGTATGGTCTAGTGAAAGGTGTTTGTGCCCATGGCAGGGGGTATTGGATCTAGATCATGTTTATGATCTCTTCCAACCCAAATGATTCTATGCTTCAGTGCATGCTGAACATTATATTTTTATTTGTTTTACTTTGCAATATAAAGACTGTAGTGCTTCCATCCTTTCTTCTTCAACAGCCTTTTGCCAGCAGCTTCTTGAAATGCTGCTTTTCAGATCCTGCTAAGAAGTCAGAATTGCTTAAAAATTTTTGCTGTCAATAACTTCAGTTGTTTTCCTTAAAATTTCAGAATGCAACGTGTTTAGTAATCTCAAGTCCTGTGTCATTGCTTTTATTAGAAGATTCATATTGTTGCTGTTTAATTACTCTATAGTGAAACTTAGCAGATGGCACTTGGTGAAGAAATGGTGTGGGGAATGGGTGACAAATTAAAACATAGATCTTTTACAGATGCACTTTTTGCATCAGATTAGTAACGTTGGTAACTTTATAGAGATGGTGGATGTTTTCAAGGAGGCATTTATTATACAGACTGAACATTAATATAATACAAAATCTGCAAAACTTTATTGTACCAATTTTTCTATGTCCCTTTTTGAATTTAGGTGAAAAATGACATTTCTTCATTGGTATGTAAGACTGTAATCCAAATAGAAAACATCTAAATCTTGTGTGATCCAAATGATTAAACTTCTTTTAAAAATGTGAGAGGGGGGTTGTTTCTGATTTGCTTGTCATATTGTTAATATGTTTATTTTTAGGTAGTTGTAATCCATGTCCAGAGACTGTAGATGTGAAATGCAATTGTGGAAAAACTGTCATTAAAGTGCCCTGTGGCAGAGAGCGTACCATCAAACCTCCCAAATGCAAGCAGCTGTGCAGGTCAGTATAGAAAGTGTCTGTTTCCTCTTCTTAAGTGGAATTTAAAGTGTTCTTAAAGAAAGTAGTAAAATATACCTTGAAAGGCAAAAATTGTTGCTTATCTGATTACAGTTATTACTTCTCAGTCTTCTGTATCCTTGACTATGCAGATGGTGATTGTCAATAATCCTTCCTATCAGATACCTCTGTGACACCGAGGTTTCGTGCGCAGCTTGCCTGCTTCAGGGAGGAGGTTCTGTCTCTCTTCCAACACTGTAGTCCAGCTCATTTCTTCAAGTCATCTCTGGAGGGTTTTGATGTACCTCAGTGAAGCAGTTTATCTAGAAAACTTTACTAGCAAAAAGAAAAAGAATATTTTTTGCTGGGGTGTAGCAAGATTATGTAGTGTAGAGTAGGATTAGGATTGAAACAGATGTTTGAATATGTAAACCCAACTTGGATTTTTAATTTTATTATAATGTTAGCTACCTGCTGAAGATGAGAAGTAAACTGATTTTTAAAAAAACCACCAACAACTTGTTCATTTCAGTTCTTTGTATGTTGAACATACTTGCCTAGTGACTGTAACTTCCTGTTTCTTGCTGTCACACTGATTCATTCTTGGATTTTGCTTTAGTCGGCCACCTACCTGTCACCATCCTACCCAGGAGAAACACTATTGTCACTTTGGGCGGTGCCCTCCGTGTCGTCAGCCCTGCCAGAAAACCTTAACGTGTGGTCATTTGTGCCCTGTTTCCTGCCATGATGAAGCACTTGTGAAGCAAACTGGCTTAGTAAGTCAGCAGTGAAAAATGGTGTATTATTTGTGTTCTGAACAATGAGCATCAGTTTGACCTGAATCTTCTGTTTTGAGGCTTTTGGAGTTCCCAGTAAACACATAATCAAGCACAGAGATACATGTACTTAGCATGATGCTGAGTGGTTCTATCTCCTTTGTTGTAATCGAAGTAATTTTGTAATTGAATTGCTCAAGAAATTTTAAGATTCTTGTTGGAGTTGTATTAAAAACATGTAATTTCAGCTTTAAGCAATTGCTTTTAACAGAAGTACAAAAAATAAATTTTAAGTCTGATACAAAACTATCGAATTTTGCACAAGTTAGAAGTCAGAAATTGTCAGTTTTTAACATAACACGTTTTATGCACTGTGTGATGGTAATTGAACTAGCTTACTAATCAAAATATTTTTAGCTTTATTAACTGGTTAGAATTGTTTTGACGGTCTTTCTAATTTGGCTTGGTGCTTAATTTTACCACTAGGAGCCACAGAACTTAATTTTCCTATTCCTAACCAAGCTAAGGATAAAATTGTAATTTTTTTGTCTGTATGGCATGTGGGGATTTCCATTAGTAAAAAGCTTGTTACTAGAAAGTGAATTTCTTAGAATTGGAAACACTTTAGATGCTACATTTATTTATGGTCAAGCAGATAGTTCCATTTGTGTTTTGTATTCAACTGGTGTCTTTTGCTCCCAGCATCAGTCTGCAGGGCCTTGGGAACAGCCATCTGAGCCAGCCTTCATTCAGACTGCACTACCGTGCCCTCCCTGTGAGGTTCCTATACCAGTGTAAGTATTAAAATAATAATAATAAAAAAAATAGAAAGAGTTTTTATATGGAAAGGTAGTTATTTTATGTTGGAGAAGGGATACAAATCAGGGATATATTTTTAAAAATAGCTCTTCTTCAGACTAGATCTCTGAAATAACTGAAATATATGATGTATTAGTAGAGACAAAGAAGATGCTGTTTGGAACAAAAGCAGGTTACTTTCTAAAAAGTAACTGATTTCATATACAGCTGCAATTAATTTGCACATAAAACCAATTTTGAGATTTTCATTATAAAAAACAGCAATGCAAACAACTGTTGAAAAGGAGGAGGCATTGAGCTGCATAGATGGGTTTTTTTCTTAGTTTGCACTTTTAAAAAATAGATTGCACTAATTTTTGTGTGAAGAGTGCTGTCACTGTTTTAAGTCTTCTAAACAAATATGCATTTTCTAAATCTCTGATTTTTTTTTTTTTTTTTTTTTTAACAGGGAGTGTCTTGGTCAGCATGAGGTGAGTCATGAAAACTGCCCTGTGAAAGTAAATATGGCAAATACCTTGTCAGTCTGCAAAACAAAAGGCATTAAAAAGAATTAGTAGATTTTGAATACATATTTAAAAACCAATGAAGTACCTTAAAAGCTTACATATCAGAAGGTATTTTAGTTCCTTTCTAAAGAATGTATAACTATCTGACTTTGTAGAGTTCATGGACAGAAATTTAAACTCATAGTCCATGTAGCTTTTTGTGTTTTCTTGCAGGGTTTTCAATTGTGTTTAAATGTTTTCGGTGGTCTTCTTGTTAAATATTTATTCTTTCCCCCCACCTAATTCTATAGTTAATATTCTCTCTCTGCCAGACTCTCTTGAGTTCTATGAACTGCTGTCTGTATTTTAGAAGGAACTTAATGTCATACAGGAAAATTCTCATGTGACTTGAATCTAAGCACGCATGGATGAAATCAGACAGTATAGTGGAAATTTCTTTAGTGTTTGTTACTAACTTGTCTTTCTGGTGTGTAGCCTTCTCTAGTTTTAGATGAAGTTGCTGTCTATTTTGGCTTACATGAGAAGAGAATCTAATTGATGCTTAAATAGCTGTCATCATTATTCACAATAATTTTTAAAAGTTATGAAATTTAAGGTCAAGTTTTTTTCTTGATTTCAAAAGATGATTGCTAAACTAATTAAAAAAACCTTTTTGCTGTTACGGCTTTTGTCTACTGGTATGTCTGGTATAAATTCACTGTCAAAGCCTGACAATATTACAAAAAAAACCTAGGGTCATTTTAAGCAAGTAAAAAAATGTAGAAAACACTAAATACAAAAATATTGAAGGTACCTTTTTTTTTTCTTCGACCTTTATTAATAGTCTCTTGGTGTGTGTTGTAATGGTGGCTTGATTATGTTGTGGTGACATCTTCAAACATTGCCACCAGCATTCCTGTAGCTGCAGTCTGTCTGGGCAGCGTGCTCGTTAGCCCATCCTGGCTGGGAATGCAGCTTTTCCACAGAGCTGTTCTGCAGCTTGACAATTGCTGAAGAAAAGCATGTCCTGAAGGTGGATGAAAAGAACAACAGTGTTTGTGTGTTTGTTGCTGAAACAGATGGACTTTGATTTGTTTTTCCACAGTAAAACTTCTGTGTGCCAGTTTTTTATTGTGTCAGTGACATGTTTTTTGATAGGACATACCAAATCTCACCCAAACTTCCATGAATTTAGGTATAAACAAAATGCAAGCTGTGCTCAATAGACCCAGTCTATAGTGATCTAGACAATATGAAAAGGATTTGGTCCTGTTCAGATGTACGTGGCTATGAAGTCTGTCCTTACTCACTGCAGAAGGACAGTATCACTACTCTTACTAGAGAAAATAGTAACAATTACTGCATATTTATTACTACTTGTTTCAGAATAATTAAAAAAATCATTTGCTGTTGCATACTAGTCTTGGCAAAATTATTCGGTGGCCTTGGGTTGTGTTTTATTTATGGATTTGCATAGAAAATAAGGAGAAATCCCTGTGAATCAATTATTTACGGCCATGGTACTCCAGATGAACTGATGCTTCTCTCAGCCAGCAGAGGGCGGTGCTGCCTTCCTGATGAAGTGCAGCAGTTCCTGGAGTGAAATTGCCTCCTATTCTTTGAGATTTTGGTGGAAGTTATGGAAAAGAATTATTCATTAATGTGTGTGGGCAGTGTATTTTATTTGCAGTGGGTTTTGTGCTCGTTGTGCATTTTTGTGTTGTTCTGAGATCTCTGGAAAGAAAAAAAATGTAATGTCTATTCACTGTCTTACAGCCACATTGGTTCTTAACAAATAATCTCAGCTCAAATTAATTTAGTTTTGTTAATAAGAGAAAACATATGTATTTTTGAATGTTTCCCTCCAGTAGTTTCCAGCCTCTGAGGGGATTTTCACTGGGAAATGGGAACTGTTCACAAGTGACAAAAGTAGTAGCAATTTTCTTAAGCAAAATTTTGCTGTGAGTAGGTGTTTATTTCTGTACTATGCTACTGCTTATGTTGGACTGTTGTTATACCTCCTATAATGGAAGAGATATAAAAAAGAAACTAGGAATGAAGCAAGCTATAGAACCTTGTATTTTATCAGGATGCCTGCTGACAGCGTGTAGAATAGAGAATAAAAGGAAACACCCTAGTATTTGTATAACAAGCAAATCTACCATCTAACTTTTAATATTTGGAAAGTAATTTTAATTTGTGTAGCTATTGGAGTTGGTTGTTTCTTGAGGGGGTTGTATGTGGGTTTGTTGCTTCTTTTTTTAATTTCTCATTGATATTTAATTTAGGAAGTATTTTTAAGGGGTTGGTTTAGTTTGAGCTCTTACATATTGTGGCATTTAGAACAAGCAATTTATTACTTAGGAACAGACTTAAAATTACTTTTCAGATGATGTAACTATATAAAATCTGTGCTTAGTGGAAGTGTGATTCTGCATGATGAAAGAACATTTCTTTTAGCTGAAGTCTACAGCCTTCTTTTAATTAATTTACATATATTTAGAAAAATAAATAACTTATCATTCTTCCATTTGTAGGTTCTTAAAAGTAGCTCTCAATTTTGTTTCAGGTTGTGTGTCTGAAAAAGCACCTATCAACAGTTGGTGCCATCTCAAAAAAGTAATCTTGATGTTCTACCTTTTTTTGACTGTTATACACACTGGAATTTCGTAGCAGTAGTACAGGGAGGCTCTTTTAAAGTCTTATAAAATGAAATTATTCTAAATCTCTTTTTATGAGAAACCTATGGGAAAGCTTTAATTAAAACTGATACAAGGCAAATTAAGACAAAGAAGGACATCTTTATTGACTGTGGTATCAATTTATCTGCTGTATCTAATTTTCTTCTAGTTGCTTAATTTCATTAAATATTCTAAAGGAAGGAAAATGCTCTCATTTTGCTTCCTTGTAAATATCCTGTATCAGACTTTCTGTCCTGGGCATATCATTGAATTCTCTTCTTGGGTGTTCTTTGGTTTTTTATTTTCTTTCTTTTTTTAGGAATTTAATAGTATATTTTAATATTCTGAGTTAGTTCATAGGAGGAAGACCATTACTCTGCCTCTAGGTAAAATTTTATGTAAAACTTGATGGGATTTATCTTATGGCTAAACACCTTATAAAGATTTCCAAAATTTCCTTGCCCTGTTGATTTTTGTTTTCATATTCTAATTGATTTATCTGTTAATTGCTTTTATGCATTTGGGAGATTTCCTGGAAAGCTTCTGAAAGTTGTCATTTTTACCTTTCCTTCCTTTCCTTGTCCTGTGGAAGACCTGGAGTCTGAAAACAGTGCCTTATTTATTTTTTTTTCTTTCCTTTTTTGCATGCAATTTCATAAAATGCTTACGGTTCTCATCTGCCTTCTTCATTCTTCAGCTCATCAGCCTCCTGGAGTTTGTGGCTACTTTGATGTTTGTCTTTTTAGCAAGAGTTTCAGCCCTCAATTAGCCATTTCAGAAATTCATTTCAGTTGTAGGAAGTAAAACTTTACTTTGTCCTCTGGATTTATTTCTTAGATCCACAACAGAGAAATGGAGGAAAAAAAAAAAAAAGTAGGCTTAAATTAATTGAAAATTTTCAACTTTCAGCTACAGTGTCAGTTGATTCCAGAAGACTGTTGTATCTTACTGAGCTCAAGCTGAAGCTCTGCTGGATGCAGCCAGAGGGCTGGAATGTTCCACCCAGTCAGCCCTCTGAAAGCTGCCATTGTTGCCTGGCTGGCCTGGGTGCTTCACCACCCTTGCCTTTGTTTAACAGTGCTGTGTACTTGAGGAATGCTACTGGAAGGGATGCTCCACTTCTGCCTAAGTGCTTGGCTGTAACTGGAGCTAATGGTTGTGTCCTTATCTGGTGGTTGTGTCCTTATCCAGGTATAAGTCTCACCAGCACTATGGAACAGTGCAGCCCTAGAGCTAATTGCTATTATTACCCTGATCTGCTGTCACTGCCTGAGCCACAGCAGAACCATAGTCTTAAAAAACTGAGTGGCAATGGGTGAGCAAGGAAAGGTAGAAACGTGGGTGGATTGTAATGCTTAATACATCTTTTCTTTCATTCTTCTATCTTTTAATATCTTTTGACTACTTAGAGTGCTACTAAAAGGTTGTTGTGCTCTGAGGAGAGAGATGGAGTAGGATGTGAAGGGGTGGGATATTAGGAACATTAAATGCGTTGGTAATTGGTGTGTGCATTCTGGGTATGGTACTGTTCTCTGTTTCAGACCCTGTTTTTATTAGGCCTGCTGCTTGCTGACTTTTTCTCCTTTGGTCACAGAAACATCCTTCAGAGACAGAGAAGGATGTTTGCAAGGGGCAGTAGGAGCCAGTTATTTGGAATACTTGATGTGGTTGTTGTATTAGTGCTTTAGCTAGCATTAGCTTCAGCTCTGCCACGGGTGTGAAAGGGTTGGATGTGATGGCCTCAAGGCTTTCTCCTGTGTGTGCCATACTTGATATTCAGCCTGCTGTGCAGAGTTCTCTTCAGTCTTGGTGAGTCAGGATGATAGAGGAGTTCAGAAGTCTGGTGAATGAACTGGGTTTTTCAAGGATGTGATATGATGTGGAATAGTATGTTTTAGGTGAAGCCCAGAAGAATTTATACAGGCAAGTGGATTTAAATTGTACTTTGTGTGATTGAGGGAGATAATGTGGACAGGGCTGAAGGGAGACTGCCCCTCACTCTGCCCTGTGGGGCCACCTCCCTTCTTTCTTTTCAGTTCCTGTGTTCGCCTGTTTGTATGACCACTTCAATGGCAAAAGACGAGAAGCTTTTTTCTATTGATTCCTTTTCTTCCATTTTGATTATTTGAATCCTCTTTCTGTAAAGTGAGATGTGTGGTAGGACTTGTTCAAATTGGTGGGAGATTGCAGTGAAGGCTATAGAGTTCAAAGAGAGAAAAGCAATGGGTACGCTGCAAAGCTGTTCAGTTAACTGCAGTTGCAACATAAAATCACACCCGTAGTCTAGTCAAAGTGAGTTATGTCACATTAGCCTCTTGTGTAATAACATCACAAATAGTTTGTTTTTCTTTGCGAAGTGATCATAAAATTAGGAAAAAAATGAATTTTTTTGACAGCATCACGGAAAACTAATTTCTTTTGTATAAATATTATGTAATGGTTGGGAAATGCTAACAGCGAGTTTCCTCTAATCCTTTTGTAGGGAGGGACTTGTACTATTCAACTTTAGGCAAGTAACCTAGTTAGGAGTTTACATTGCTTTCAGTACCAACGAAGAGTAACAGCTTCTAAGTAGATGCTCTGAAGAGTACTACAGAGTTCTGTTAACTGGAATGTTGTCCTCAAATTGGAAAGTACAAATGTGACATAAGACATTAAAGTCTTAGTCCTGTTATGGAGCCATAACCTCTTTACCTCTCCTGGGAATTATATTTGATGTATTCAGTATTTGCTGTTTAGAATTTCTGGCTTGTAGGTTGTTTTCTGTTTTTCAAACTGTAAAATAATTTGGGTTTATGGTGACTGTAGCACAATTAGCCCTGTGAAAGCAAACTGTTACTGTCTTCTGCAATAATAGTGAAACACTCTAGGAACCTTTAATGGAGGGCATGAGTGTAATTCAGAAAGACGGAGCAAACAACACTAAAAGATTTGAGCCTACCATGGTCTTTCAAAAAGAAAGGAAAACTGTTCTGCAAAAGTTAGTTTTTTTAATAAAGTGCGCTTTTTTTCCTGTTATAATCACTGTAAAACAAATTCATGTGGATACATTGTTATGTGGACAGGAACCCAAATGATACTTATAAAAAAATCATAAAATTTCACTGGTGTTTTTTCTTTTACAAAGATATGGGAGAACCAAAACTTCTTTGTAATAATTGTGTCTTTATGGGTGTAAATATATATATCTCACATACTACATATGTGTAATGTTTATATATATATATATATATGTATATATCCCACCTGCATATCTATTGTTTTTTAACTTGTAGGTTAGTCCATTACCATGTCACTCTGCAAATCCATACTCATGTAAGAGATTTTGTGGGCGGCTTCTTGATTGTCAGAATCATACCTGTATGAAAGAATGTCATCATGTTACTAAATTGAACAGTAGTGCAGATGGAAAGAAGGTAGGTTAATTTCCTTTTTGGTTTTGTGTATTTTATATGGATATGCATTGTCTTCAATTTTATTTGGAAAATAAAGAATTTGCAGCTGGAGGGTACAGGTCTATTCCAGATCCCACTGGGAGACTTGCATGTGTGCTGTTCCCATTGGTGCTGTGACAGTTAGTTAATCTGTATTTTCTTAGACTATAGATCTGAGACAATATTACATTTTTTGCAAATTCTGTAACTTTTTGGTTTGTGTTGACATTACTTTGATTTCATCAGAACCTTATTTAACACCCTTGAGAAGTCTCTTCTAAGAAGTTACTTTTTTAAGTGTGAAGATCAAAGGAAGTCCTGATAATCCCTATATACAAATTCACTTGCAGTGTGCTGGGAAACTATTTACTGAGGAGAGCTTAAATGGGTTGAGGAGGCTGGTAGACCTTTAGGAGAACACGTACAATGTTGCAGAATTGCTGAAGGCTTTCCAAAGTATGGGATGATATATTCATATTTTTCAGTGCCTACTAGAAGCTTTCATTTATGCAATTAAGAAGTAACTGCTGAAGATAACATGAAACAGAAGTTTAAAGCTTAAAATTGTTCCACTTAGGAACAGTCAGAGCCACGTACATATATTTTGTGGTTTGGGAGAGTCATGATTTTTAGGAAAACAGCATCTCAAGGTTTTTTTAAGCATTATTTTAGAAAGAGTTGCAACATGGACAGTCTAGGCATTTAGCAAACAGAAGCATTCAGCTGGGTACAAAGCAGAAATGTTATATTTAACTTAAATAGCGTAATGTCCCTGTGGGTTCGTGTCCTGGAAGTGGTGGTGTTGTCATGTAGTAACTGTATATTGTAGCTAACACACGAATCTATTTATGGTTGTGGAAATTTTGTCTGAGAAGTATGGCTGTTAGTGCAACTGGTGGAACAGTAACTTGCAACAATACATTGACATCAGTAAATAGTAAGAGTGGCAGTTAAGCATCCCCAGTTCTGACTATAAAAAGCTGCCTGCCTGCTGCTTGAGTTAAGCCAATTAAAATGTGGATGAGTCAGGATTATTCCTAGCTCCATTTTGAATGAGGCAATGCATTCTCAGAAAAATGGGAGTCTATGTACCTACAGAGCATGGGTAAATCTCATTTCTCAATTTTCTTCAATTCTTATAAACTCAAGTTGGTGTTGACCTTTAAAGCTTTTGTTCTCTTGTTTTGGTAGACTAAATGTAGTCAGGGCTGATTAAATTTCTGGCTTATATGTCTGAGTAGTGATTTTTCTGTCTGGAATTTCAGTTTGTTCTGCATGTTGTGTTAGAAAAATGTTGCAGAAAGGCCAGCTGTTTGCTCTTACCTACTGTTAAATTTTATATGACAGTTTTCTAAATGGTTTTAGTTACTGTTGTTTTTCTTAGATTTGCATTTTTGTGAGTTAAGATTTGTAAACAATCATTGTACAAAGGTTTCTTTTTAAACTTCAGCAAAAATTGTTCCACTATAGAAGGAGAAGGAAAGGGGACTGGAGAAAAACTATCAAAACCTTAAAATTCTTATGCTGTTATTTCGGACAGCATAAAGTGGAACATTGGTGTTGGAATACTCCTTTTGGGGAAGCTTTGTGTAGCTTCATTCTTGGCTAAATTTGCTTTACTTTGGCTGACTTCTTGGACACTGAACGTTGAATATGATAGTGGGCCCTAAATATTGTGTTGTGTAGGCTCAGTTGATAAATCGTGTCAATCTGTCCGGGTGTATTTGATTGCAGATGGGGGTTCTGGAAGTGCTGTTAAGAACAGGAGTAGAAATGAAGCTATATTTACTGTGCTGTGATGTTCCTCATCTCGTGCTGGTGATCATCTCACCTGGAATGAGAGTGACATCACAGCTCTGGCAGAATGGTGTAGTCTGTGGAGTAGAAGCAATACCATAGGCAGCTCCTAGGATATATGCAAGTTAAGAACCCTTTTTGGAAGATTATACAGAATATCATATAGAAATGGAAATGGAATGACTTAAAGTTCATTTCTTAAGATCAAGCAAACCAACCCCTCCACCCCTGTGTTAGAGAGTAGCATGTAGTGACTCAAGCATTACAGGAACATGGTGAGTGGGATCAGTTAGTTTTGAATATGTCATAACTTATTTTTTCTAACAATTTTCCTTAGCGAATTAACAGGCGTTACCGTCATTTTCCAAAGCACTAATATTAAGGAGTTTCTTTTATGCCCAGGAGGGAAAATAAAATTCTCTTAGACTGACAAACACTGGCATTTCTGGTTTTCTCTTAAAAAACATATTTTAATAATTACTCTTGCTTGTGAAATATCTTGCTGAATAGCTTGATTCTCATACCAAAAGCACCCCAACTCCTTCTTCTATGTAACAGATCATTAATGACACCTCACAAAACAAATACTTGGCACTTTCTTTGGTACTTTGTTTTTATTTTGTTAGGCGGGTCCAGAATGTTCACAGTGTGAAGAGGAGTGCACCAAGCCCCGGCCAGCTGGCTGTCCTCACCGATGTGTTTTGCCCTGTCATCCTGGAGATTGCCCATCATGTCTCCAGATGCTTAAAATAAAGTGTCACTGCAAACTATCAGTACTGTATATTGAGTGCTTGTAAGTGTCAGAACACAACCCAGATTTTCATTTGAATGCTATTAACTGGAAAGAATTTGAAATATCTGGGGATGGGAGCTACTCTTCCAGCAATTTATAAAATTTCTCTTGATTATAATTTCTAAGATAATTTTTTAATATTAAACTTTGCAAGTATTTTATTTATTATTACTGCTAAAATTGCTATAAATGCATGGAGTCTCATGAACAGAAATTGTTTTTGTAATACAGATAATCCCTTGCATTATGCAAATATATTGTAATCTACATAACATTTGTTCTATATGTGCTTCTTTTAGAGTATGTAAAGAAGAATTTTATACAAGTATTAGAATGAACATAGTTCTAAATATTCTTTGTCTTCTCAGTTAATGTCCTTTCTAGCTGTTTTAATTGAAAAACTGCTTAATTTTTCAGTTTGTATACCTTTTTAATCATTTGCGTGTGTGGATAGACGTTAAGCTAGACTTCATGAAATATAAGTTGGAACTTGGGGATTGTTCTGAAAATATTCATCATATGCAAGTATTTTTCTTTGTTCATTTTCTTTAAAGTATGTCAAGTCCTCTAAATTTATATGGGTTTGTCTGTTAAACAGGGCAGTTTATATTAGTCACACAGGATATGGACAAATGAGTCCACTTTTCTTTACAGTGAAATATACGGAAAATACACCCCTAATTGACTTTTGTTGTTTTTAAATTGGATTTTTTTTTTAAACACAAATACGTATTTCCTTTTACAGAAAACTAACATGTGCTGATTTAAAAGAAAAGGAGCTTCTTATTTCCTGCAGAAATCAGTGTCCAAAAGAGGTAAGCCATATTAACAAAGAAATACTTGAGTTGATGGGTATGTGGAATTTTGTGAATATAGGCCAAGCAAACTAGAGAAGCTTTGTCTAAGTGAAGATGTTAAATGATAGATGTAGAGGTCATTAGTGAACTGACTTGAAGGACATTTATTAATGTATTGCTGTCAGCTAGGAGGGTTATATTAAAGGAACAGAGGTTTGTCTCTAAGGCACTAATGGCTTGAAAGTTTAGGCATGCAGATGAGGTTGAATGTGGAAGAGTATATGCTCTCTCATGGTTAAAAACTGGTCATCAGTTTATATCTCAAAAATGATAGGATGCTGTTTGTTTAGGAAAAATGCTGAGAATTGTGCTTGCTATTCTCATCTAAGTGCAGGTTTAGATTCCCTGTCTGTGCAATTTGGAGGCTAAGGGATTTTATACTTAATAATATTGAGATGAGCTAATAATGCCGTGTTGTGTTAGTGAAATGTATGTTAAGTAGTGTAAAATGGAAGACAAGCTAGTCAGTCCCTCTGCTGTATCTGGGTACATCTGAAGGTTTGCTGTGGAAAAGAACAGTACCCTTACTACATGATGTTTAAGTTATGAGCCAGTAGCATGAGTAAAGAAAATTCCTGTTCAGTACTATGTTTGAGTAATAAACTTTGTGGAACAGGGCAAGAGCTGGTTGGAGAAGCTACTAAATTTTCATCAGAAGCAGCTTAGAAATGTTTCAGGATTTCTCTTGCAACAGTGCTACCCACAACTGGACTTGAGGGATGGGCCAAAGGACTTTGTCCTTGTCCCTCCCAGTGCTGTGGTTGTGTGCTGCTTGTGTGCTTTCAGAAATCGTTGCATTACTTACTATTTTATGTATGTTCCTTAGTTGTCATTAATTGTGATGTGTAGCAACGTGTAGCTACTGAGTTCATGTGCAGGGAGGGTGCAGCTGCTGACGTCGGCAGGGGAAAGAATGAGATGGGTCTTCCTTTATTTCAGCTTGGGAACCCATTTTATTACCCCCAGAGAGGAGATGGGGGGCGCAGATGAAAAACCAGGCAAGGGTGGGGTCATGGGGTTTTATAGGACATCCCAGGGGTGGAGTTTTAGGGTTTGTGCCAAGGGAGAGGTTAACACAAAGAGGGTAACATCAAGTCCCCGCCTCCTCAGAACAGGAGCTCCGCAGTGATGAGAGCTCTTTCTTTACTCCATTTCCCACTGGAGGGCTAGAAAATGTGTGAAGTGGAAAAGCAGGAATTTCATTATCATTCAATGTCAGAAACTTCAAATTTGAATCCTTGTCTTTATTAGAATTTTTTTTTTTTTTAAATTTACGAAGATTTTACAAGATTCCTCCTGATTTCGCAACTTTGCCTGTTCCTCTGCTTTTCAGACAAGATTGTGTTAACCCCAACAGGAAGGCTGTGCTCTGTGCATACTTGTGTCTTCCTTTGCCCTTGCAGATGCCTATCTGATGGATTTTTTTTCTGTAAATAAATGTTCCTGTCACAATTTTCTCATCTGGATATCAGAAAGCTCTCTTCCTGGTGGGGGAGCACTTTGGGATATTATTTAATTGTCCATTCACATCTTAATTTTGTCCTTTGTCCATGTCCTTCTCTGTTACTTTGGTTTTATTTGCTCCAAGACTTCCTACTCTTATCTTGGACTATGAACTGTACTTCAGCTTCTCTTCAAAGAATTTTTTTCCTGTAGCTTATCTTTGATTGTTATGATTTTTCTGAACATACTCCCCAGGCTTAGTCTGGGATTTAAAATCCACCTAAGCAGTGGTCCCAAACTTTAGCTTGCAGTTCAGAATTGCCCTGTCCCATAGAAGTTGTCTTTTTTACTTAGTTTGGTGGGATGTGAAATAAAGAATACGGCAACAGAATTTACATTAGTTTTATAAAGCTTTAACTTAATTCTAAAATTCTTACTCCTGTAAATGCTTTGGAAAATAAGGGGGTTTTTTTGTTCTTCAGTCTCAGAGGCTGACATGGAGTCATTCACGGAGCTCAGTGAAGTTGATGTTTGCTATGAATCAGTGTGCACTATCACTTCTAGCTTACCATAGTGCAACTTAGGTTCAGTAAAATCTGGTATTTTACTGCAGTTGTCATTTTGAGATGTTTTTGGTTAATGGAAATTGCAGTAGACAGTATGCTACCATATTTGTTTTACATTTGCCATGGTATATTTGAGGATAAAGAAAACCAATTATATTGTCTGGTCCTTTGAAAAAATGCTACTTGAAAACTTAAACTTGAAAAACTTGAGAATTTTCACCCTTTTATTTTGGCTGTGGCAGTATAAAATTAAAAAAGTGACTTCCAGCATTACGTAGTACAGCTCACATTTCCTTTCTGCTTTAGGGAGAAGCAGTGTCTTTAATGCTGCCACAGCTGTTATATATGAGATGTTTTAATTAAAAAGTTTAATTCTCATGTTTTGTAATAATAACAAGATATCCTCTTGAAGGAAATTTAACTTTTTTTTTCTTAATCAGAGTGATTAAATTCTTACGATCATGCTAGCAGATGTTTTGAGACAGAAATTTTCTTACATAGAAATTTTAAGTCTATCAGTTTTCATTGTTTATGTTTTCCCATCAGTTTTTGTGAATGTGTATTTAATACTTTATTCCATGTAGTTAGTGTTTTTTTACAAAATAGCTGTACTTTGTAGTTTTACTGTGCACTCTGCCTTTGTCTTGATGTGAAATATGGGACTCCATTATGATAAGTTTCATTTAACATGATAGTGCAGTAGGGACAGTGCCATTTTTCCCCCTGTACTCAGCACTGGTGAGGCCACATCCAGAATACTTTTTCAGTTTTGGGACCCTCACTACGAGAAGGACATTGAGGTGCTGGAACATGTCCAGAGAAGAGCAACATTGCTGGTGAAGGGTCTGGAGCACAAGTCTCATGAGGGGCTGAGGTTGCTTGGGGTTGTTTATCCTGGAGAAAAGGAGGCTCAGGTGAGACCTGATCGTGCTCTAAAACTGCCTGAAAGGAGTTTGTAGATGGGGATTGATCTAATTTCACACAAGTGACAGTACAAGAGGAAATGCCAGTGAAGGTTTAGATTGGGTATTGGGAAAAATGTCTTCACATTTTTCAAGCATTCTACTGTGCCCATGGAAATGGAAAATGGTAACGTCATTATCCTCGAAGTGTCCAAAAAAATGTGTGGATGTGGCATTTGGGACATGGTGTAGTGGTTAAATAAAGGGACCCAATGTTCTTAAAAGTCTTTTGCAACCTTACCAATTCTGTGATTCTATAAATTTTAAAAGTATGCATATATTTTGGGTTTTTTTTAATGCACTGAATTAATTAAGCATTCTGGAAATAAAATTTAATTCTGTAAACACACACTGCAAATGTATGTGTATTGCAAAAGTTTAGTTTTGTCTTTAGAAGTAAAATTCTCTTTTGTACTTAACTTTTGGGATTGGTGCTCAAAAGTGCTATTTTCTTTATTACCAGATATGTATCAACAGGTTATGTTTATTACCTTTTGTTGGAGTTCACTTGAGCCTTCATAAGTGTTGACAGAGTTTGTCATCAGGTATAATGTTAAGATTTGAATGCATTGCTTATGGGAAAAGTATTTGTATGACATTTTCTGGGTTTTTTTTTTTCAGAGCTGTGGATTAAATCCCTTTTTTTAATGGCCTTGCCATATCAAACATAAACCCTGTTCAAATTGGGTGTTATATTTATGTAATATATCCAGAAGCTGTTGACAAGAGATTTTGTACAAAATCTTGTTGACAAGAGATCCTTGTAGAAAAGGATCTAATGGAGGCACACACTTTGTTTCAGCACCAAGTAGTTTAGCGCTTTCACTTAAAAACAAGCAAAAAAAAATCCTTTCCCATTACATTTTTTATCTAGCAGAAGCAGCAGAATGATTGCTTTTGTTTTCTGAGATCATGGGGAAATACTGTTTTGCCATTCATTTCACAGCTTCTCTTGATTATTTTTTAGTGTTGGTTTTACAGTGGAGGGAGTAAGAAGAAAGTTCCCTGCACAGAGATACAGGACAAGAAAAAATCTGGCAGGGAAACTAAGTTGTGTAGTTGTGTACATTTGCTTTTCCGTATTGGATTAAACATGCTCCTTTGTTATAAATATTTTGGTCTAATGGTGTCTAAGAATTTTATTGCAGTAGAACTTGGATGTTGAGGCGAGGGTTGACTGTCTTGAATTTGGAGCTCTGAAATGTCAGTTAGGACATGACTGTTTGGGTTTTTTCACTATTAATGCAAATGTGCCTCATTACTATGGAAGAGTAAGCTGGAAGTAATAGTTCTAGCCTTGGCTCGTTCCAGCCAGCATGAAGTGACTTAAAGGAGTTACTGTATGATGCTCTTCTGTAGGGAGCCAGGAGACAGAGCCTCCTACTGCACAGTGTTCATGCAGTAGCAAATAGGTTTTGAAAATATTGTGGTCACTTGTGAGGAGGCTTGGCCATTAGACTCCATGTTCTGGGTGGTAGTCTGACCTTGGTAGCATAAAAGGCTTAGACAAGCTTCTCCCCTCATATTTTCAAAGTGAGGCAAAATAATTTTTTGATTTCAGGGAAAAATACTTGCTGATGATCAGCTGTGAGTGAAAAAAGCTAAATTCCTTCTTTGATAAGGTGACCAATTTATATATTTTTCCCTCCAGATAAAATGAATAGATGAGATCTTCTGCATAAGGCTTCAGCAGAGTGAAGCAGAGCTTCAGCTGCTTAGTGAATATCTAGTTCACATACAGGAGGGTTAATACCAGCATTAAGGTGGCTAAAGGAAACAACTGTGTTTGATTATCTTTTGAAAAAAACACCCAACTCCCTCCTGCAAAACAACATCAAAACTAAAGAAAAAGATGGAGCAAGAGATAGTAACAATAAGGAAGATTTCCCAAGGACTGAACTGACACTTAACTTTGCATTGTTTTCAGTAATGACCTTGGCAGCAAAAACATTGCAATTTTCTGATGAAAAGTTGTGGGGTGTTGTCAGTGTATGAGAACTGAGGAAGTGCATCTGTAGAACACATGTATTGGGGTCATGTTATTAAATACAGAAAAAACCCCAGAACAATAAGACCATACATGTGAACCTTATAAAGATCCCAGGAAACAGCAGATACTGTTATTTTCACAGCATGATTAGCTATAGAGAAATGCAATGAGAGCTGAAGATATTTTGGGGAAGGTAGTCTAATAAGAATGAGGTGCAATTAAGGCATTCTACAAAGTCCTTCTTGCTGATATTTCATTTGAAATATTACATGGCTTGAATACATTGGCTGTGTATTCAAAAAACATTGATTGAACATAACTGAAATTCAGTTAAGGGAATACTATGATAATAAAGAGCCTTTTAAGAAAAGACAGAAATACTCCAATATGAGTGTAAGAACTGTGGCTTAGACTACCTAGAACAAACCTAGGAAACTCAAAAAAAAAAGCTCTTGCATCTTGTAGTGAGCTCCTGGAGCATCCTCATTAGTGAAACAGTAGAATAGGGTCAGAATGGGTGACTGTTTTCACAGTAAGCTTTCCTCCAGTCCTGGAAGGATATGTGAGGTAGCTGCCTGTAGGAGGATTGGATTTCAGGACTGAACATGGTGACTTAAAGGTTCCTTCTAGTCCTGTATGAAATATGCTAAAACAGTAACTAAAAAACTGAGTATCAGTAATAGCTGGTGACTGTCATGGACATGAAGACATGTATATGTGTTCCATAATTCTAGTCTGAAAGGTTCATGTTCTGTGTAGGTATGTGTCTCATTAGGTATGTGTCTCATGATGCTAGCTCAGGTGTTGTGCCAGTTCCAGTGGACTTCTGAGAACCCAGATTTACTAATCAAAGTGTACCCACCTGGGTTACCTACTATTTTCATTCTTGTGGATGAAGTTCTGTGTATGTATACATTTTGAATTTTTAATAAATGTGAAAAAAAATCTTAAAACTGTATGTCTTAGAGCGTTTTCCAATTTGTGTTAATCTCTTGATGACAGTGAAGAGGTGACATTTCACTTTTAATAAAGAACACTGTCTAATGCTACCTTAAGCAGTTGGGGGATTTTAAGCTCTCTGTAAGTAAATTGCTTAGATGTCTTCTGTGGGATTCCACCTTTGGTTATTAGCAGTATTGGGTTATGTAATTGAAAATGAAAAATTGTTATTGTGAAGACTTCTTACGGGCATATGAGCAAGGAATACTTACAGTCAAGTTCTTAACAATGAAAAAAATCTGTTTACTTTCCTGACATATTTTATCTAGTATAATGCTGGGAGCACTGCTATATTCTTATCAGTCACTATTACCTTAATTTAATAACTCAAATAATTCAATAAATTAATAACTCAACTCTTACACAGTAAATAAATGATAATATTTTCTTTGTAAGTTAAAAATTGCACTGGCATTAAAAAAAGTCTTTATCTTTCAGATGACAAAAATGGGATAATATGCCAAGTGCAGAAATTTGGGATTTTGTGACATTAGTTTGGACATGATAAGAATTTTGGTGACCTTTATTTGACTTTTGCATAGTTCAGATAATACTTGAATTCAAGATTCCTTCTGCTGTAGTTTTGCTTCTGATTCTTTCCTCTTTCTTTATTAGTGTCTAATCTACAAGTAGCTACAGTACATGTAATTTCAGTTTTCAGGGTTTTTTTACCTTATCCATTTGTATTCCCTCCCCATAGAGACAGCTAGGTGATTGTTGTATACGTTACTGTGGAAGTTCTTGTGGAAGTACTGTGGACTGTTCTTGAAACGTGTGAAAGGAGAAATGGTCTTCTAATCAAGCTGTGTCAATAAAAGAGAAATCATCCTACAGGAACTGAAAATCACTAAATAAGCAAACATTTCCCCCCACGAAAAAAAAGAAAAAAAATCAATTATTTCACAAGCTAAAAGTCTGCTTAACTGAATTAGTTTTCTGTTAAGATGCTATGTCTGAAATAAAACCAATTCATTGGTTCTTGGTAATTTTACAATGTTTCATTGATGTGGAAGTTTTATTTGTGTTTTGTTCCTTACAGTTGCCCTGTGGTCACCGGTGTAAGGAGATTTGCCATTCAGGTAGCTGTCCTCTTAACTGCAGCCAGAAGGTTAAACTCCGATGTCTCTGTAAGAGACTGAAAAAGGTAAATTCACACGTTGCAGTTCTTTAAGGGTGTACATTTTTTGCATGTTCCTGGGCTTGTATGGGTGGATTATGTGGATGCTGCAGATTGGAACAGGGCCAGTTACTATAGTAGAGCTGTAACAATTCACATCAGCTGAAGAGCTGGGCTGCTATATCAGAAGATTCACTGGAGAATATAAAATCTTGTTGATTCTAAAATATGTTAGCTGCCTGACTTACAATAGCCTCATCTTTATGCACACTTAAATTTTTGTAGTTTTGTGAGAAAAATACTCAGATGATGTGGAGTGATTTGAGAATAAAAGTTACATTTTTATGATGATATTGGGAAAATTTACAGAAATTGGAATTAGCACAGATATTGTGAAACTTGAACTAATGTAATTAATTAAGGTTCCCTGCAAACCTAAAAGCAAATACAGGCATCAGCATCCTTAGCTTCTAACACAGATAAGGGCAAAGTAATGTAACAAGTTTACTATAGCTATACACTACTATGATGGGAGCAACAGAAAGTGATATGAAGCCTTGGCAAATAATTATGTCTTAATAAAAAAACCCCCCATGATCTGTCTTAATTAAAGTGTGTTTAAATTACTTTTCTGGACCAAATTAACTTCTGAACCTTCCAGCAGTTCCCCAGAGTCCTTACCTTCTCCAAAATATGTCTTGTGCATCTAAGAAGTCTTGCAGGTGGGATGCTCAGCAGGAGAAAAGGTGACATATATAAAACAAGTGCTTAAAATTGATCAGTCTCTGCTTACAGACAAGCACTTTGTTTATTTGTTTTTAATTTCTTCAATGCTAGGAGAAGGGGATAAACTATGATTGAGAATTAACCTAATTCCCCCCCCCCATAACCAGAATTTGTCCTGTAATCTAAGATAATGTATATGAAATTAATGACACTCTGAATGCAAACTCTGCCAGAGGTTCAGAAGGCTAAGGCAAACAAATGAGTTAAGAGAAGAAAAATTAAACTGGGCTATTGATTTATTCTTCCTTTCAGCTTAGCTTATTAAAAAGAAGAGGAAAAAAAAAGGACAATTTAATATATAATTACAGGTTGAAATAACATTCAGTCAGATTTTTTATATGTAAAACCAAAGTTTTACTAAATAAGAAAGTTCTATTATTTTCATAAAGTAGTTGACAACTAAAATCTTATATAGGAGAATGATTATAAAATACAAATTATACTTAACAGGAAGTACAGTGCAGCAAGATACAAGAAGGCCAAGTTTCACTGGAATGCGATGCATTATGCAAGGAAATGAAGCGGAAAGCATATGAGGTAATGTATCCATTGTAGCTATAATTTCTTCTCAGAGCTTCAAGAAAAGTAGAAAAAAAGATACTATTTTTCATGGCAATACCTGCAGAAATGCAATGTAAGTGAATGTGCTGTTGAATAGTAGCTATTTTTTCAGACTTGAATATATGAATGGTGTTAATTGACTCAAATACTATTTTAAAACAGTATTATGTTATTTTCTTTTTTTTTTCTTTAAATTAATGGGAACTGATTCTTTCCAGTTTCACTGAGAACAAGTGATGATCAGTGATGGTAAAACAGTCATTAGTGCTGTAAGACTAGAGTCGGACTGCTTCACAGGGCATTGTGAGATCTGTCTTTCCAGTGAAGGTTTTGCAGCTCTCAGTTGCACAGCTTGTTCAGTGAGGAGTATAATCCTGCCAACATGTTACAAGTTACCCTATAGTGGAAGAATTGAGACTTTCCAGCAACTACTTAGGCTGCTGTTAATGTGACTTCTCCCTTACTCAGCTGTTTTATGAAGAATTTCCTGTGTGATGTCACACAGAGAGACAGGATGATATGATCCTTGCTGTTACAAACCTTTAATAAAAACGTACACAGAAAGAATTTATGCATAAGTTGTTTTATCAGATAAGTACTAGATGTGATAAATGTATAACCCAAGAACTCAATGGGTAAAGCTGACAAGTCAACTTCTCCTCAGATTTTTAGGATTGATTGACAAGTTCTAACAAGTACCACACTGACCAAATTCTGTAACTTTGCAAGCAGGTTGAATGCTAAAACTCTTGGGATATGCCTTTAGGGAATCCCAAACATAACAAACAGTTCCAGTAAGAATGTGAAGATAAGTTCACAGTATATGGAGTCCTTCCCTAAAGCAAGATGAACTGACAGTAAGGCTGCATGAGCTGAGACCCAGCAGCATGTCTCAGGGTGGTGCAGTGTCAGTGCTGTTTGACTGGAGCACATACTACTACCAGTTCCTTGCCCTGCTGTTGTAATCCAGAGGGAGAAATGGTCTAACACAGTGAGCAAAGAGCTACAAGTTTCTGCTGTAAGCAATGCCACAGACGTATTGGATGGCAAAACCTAGCCATGTGTACCTTCTTCTCAGAAGAATGTGTATTTGTTTTGGGGTTTTTTATATAAAGTGATAAAGTTGTACTTAAATTCTTTCTAGGTACCTTTTTGTAGCCTGTGTTGACTTACTATGCAAATGACATACTAGATTCATCTATTATAGGCACGTGATGAAAGTGTTTCATTTATGTCTATTACTGTTCAGTGTGTCCAGACTGAAAAAAAAACCAAACCAACTTGTTGAAAACTGCAGACATTTACAAAGATAAATTAGTTTGCACATTTGCAAAACAATCATTAATTTCTAAAACTGAATTGCATTTTTTCTTAATGAAACTTCATGTCTGGCACCTCTTACTCACTAGGTGCCTAGGAATTAAATGTGTCTTTTACTGTACATTTTATTAAAGAAATAGTCCTAGAAATGTTTTTCCATGCTGTGATTATAATAGTTAAGGTTCCCTTTATCTGTGTACATTATACCTATGTATCTTGTACAAATATGACCACACCCGTGTAAAAAGAAGCTTTTCTGTTGCTCTTTTCCACATTTGAAGGCCACTTTTTCTTTTGTAGCTGAAGTTTTGCCATTAGATGGCAGTGAAAAACGAGGGGGCTTGTTTTTTGAATACCAGACTTCAAGATTTCAGATGTACATGGCTGAAAAGGTCCTTTACACACATTTCTAAAGAGACTCTGCCATAGTATCTAGATTAATGAAATTCTCAGTTGTGCTTTTATTTGATACAAGGTTTAGTAATTTAAAAATTTGTCTGAAAACCTGCAAATAGCAGTGTTATTTTGGCTCTGCCCCAGTGCCTGCTACATTGAACTACATTGTGCTAAAGCATGAGCTAGTGTACTTTCTCCTTAGTCATCATAAGTTCTTGAATTGAAAATAATTTGTAACCAATCCTACCAATTCTACCAGGTAGAAAATTCAGTAAACTGTTTTTATTAGTAGTATGCAAATCATCCAGCTACTAGGATCAAGATTTTTTAAATTTCAAGTTACTAATAGGTTTTCACATCTAACTTTGCTAAGGTAGTGATTCAGTGACTGCAATGCTAAAAGCCTAAAAAGGTATAAAAAAAGGGAGATTTATAAACTTCTCCCATATATTCTTTCTGTGGGAACTTAAGAGGGTGAGATGGTATCTTTCTAATGGTCTTTGTTGGATTTATCTCCTATTAGCATGTCTGGTTGTTTTTCAGTTGACATAAACTTTTGGCATCTACAAATGTTCTGTAGCACTGAAATTCTAGATTTAGCCAAATACTCTGTGGGAGTAGAATACTTTCCTGTGTTGTGAGCCAACCTCCTGGTAAATTCATTTTATGCCTTTGCATTATGAAAAATAATTATTGATGTTTTATTCCTGTTTGGCATCTGCATCCTTTCCAGGGTTTGTTAGTCACCTGATGAATCCTAGTTATGCATCTCTTCAGATGGAAGCCACTCCATTCTATTGTCTCTGTAAATGTTCAGGTTTATTTATTTATTATTGTAGGACCAAAATGGAATTTAGGTGCTAAGATTCAAGTATGTGGCATCTTTATATATTGACAATTTTTTCTGCACCTTTTTTTTCTTAATTCTAGCATTTAATTTGCTTTCTTGAACAGTGCAAAATATTTCTATAGAATTATCAATTGTAACTGCAGGACACTTTTCATGTGACCTTTGGATAGTGGAGCTCACATGATGGAAGTTGGCAGACTTTTGTTGAGAACCATTCTACAGGACTAATTATGACTCCTTAAGAAAATAGGTTTAGCTGCTGTTCACAACAGTTTATTATAACTTTGTGTGTCTGGACAGATAAAAGAAGCAGAAGCCAAAGCTGCTCTTGAAGAGGAGAAGCGAAGACAACAGGTATTAGCCTTTCCTCTTTCTCATCCACATCATCCTCACCTTGTTCTTGTTAGTAAATAATGTAATTTACATGCAATTAAAGATGTACAGTTTTTAATGTGATATGCACACTCATTCCTGTCAGCTGTTACCATACTCTGTGTGCTGTAAATTATTTACAATGGTTGAGGCCACATTTTTCCAAACAATTTTCATAATTTTGTGCAAAACGGTAACTTTGTATAATGTCATTTATTTTTAAAATACTAGGTACGCTTTATTTTAATCAAACACTATACAGCATAAACACACAGAATACTGAATAGCCTCTGCAAGAGTTAAATATTGGGTGAAGCTCCCCTTCTCCCTCCTATAGTGAAAGAACAAGGACATCTACATGAGTCTTTTTCCTTCAAGGTCTCTGGGCGGGGAGGAAACGTGTATTTACTGTAATTGCTGTTGGTGGTGAGGGTATGTGGTGGGCATTGTAATCCACAAAGCTGCTGTGCCAGCTGCCTGGAGGTGCTGATATTAATCATATTCAGGCAAACACTCTAAGCTCAGATGGTGGTGATGGCTAGGTCAGGTTTGGCATCTGGAGTCTGCATGCCTTCCAGCCAGTTCATGCATGTGTGCCTGTGCCTGAGTGAGCACCAAATCCACCATTTGACACCAAATCCTATTCCATGTCCAGTGTGTGCTTTCTGACTCCATTTACTCAATTACCACAGGATCTGTGTATTTAGCTTTCACTTGTGTTTTCACCTGCATGTCACACTGTTTTTATAATGGATCAGTGGTAAATGAATGAAAGGGGCCAAGGGAGGCTTACAGAGCTGATCCACTTGTGCCATTTCCCCAGTCTCATTAGGATAGACAGTTTCTCTGTGGGTCACAACTTCTGTTATACACACTTTGTAATCTAAGCAATCAATGAAAATATTCATCTGAAATGCTCTGGCAAGGCCTGTTTTCGTTTGTCAGAGGGGAATCTTGTCTGCTTATCCGGCAAGAAAAGCATGGTTATGCATCTATTGTCCAGAGCACCAGGCACTGTTTTGTGATCATTCTGCAATGTTTATTGCAACATTCAATTCTCAGGTGTTTACAGTATTGAGCACATATTCCCTCACATAACTCCTAGACTGTCATCTAATTCTTGGTCTCTACGCTAACTCTGGAAATGTTCCTTCTGGCATTTAGGTCAGGAAGTGTAACTTACACACAGATGTCTGAAACAAATTGGGCAGAGGAAATCTGTAGGTGTTGCTTCTGCAAGCTAAGTACTGAATTGTGCCAATGGGCATTTAAACATGTAAAGAACACACTTACAGTCCTAGAGTTAGAAAGCCAAAGCTGCTGATGTTTGTCTTGCACTGGGTGTTTTCATGAGTTCCAAAAGGCATCCCACCCAAATACTAATGATTTCTGCTCAAAATCACTTAAATTATAGTCCCTCTATTAAAGTCTCAGTAAAGGGCTCCTCTGAAAGAGTAGCAGATTCACTCTACCAACATAGTGTGCTGAATTTTGGCTGGGTTCTTCAGCAGTGATTGTTTCTCTCTGCAGTCACACCACCATTGCTTTCTAGTTACACATTCTCTGAAGTCTCACAGTTCCAACCCAACAGTAGTAACTTTAGGTAATATATGGCAACTGCTCCTGCACGTGTTTTGTGATGGATGCAACTTCAGGGATAGAAAATTCACCTATACATAATTATCCTATTAAAAGGATAATTATGAGTTAGTTATTTAGTGCATTAGGAAATGGTAGGACAAAAACAGTAAAAAAAAAAAAAAAAAAAAAAAAGGACAAAACAAATTGTAAAAAAGGGGACAGCTGTAACTAATAAATAGGCTCCAGAACTGCGTACAAGTACTAACCTCAACTACTGCAGCCTTTTTATATAACATTAGTTCCCATCCAGTTAGAACTCATAATCTGCCATCTGTTGATGGAAACTGGAGGACATCACTATTGTAGGCTGTTGGGTCACATTAAGAGTATATTTTTGAGTGTACTCCCTTCTGACAAAAGTTTGTGTCTTGTACCACCTTCCTCAATGTCATTAGCACATTTTTGTAGAGACTGTTCATCTGTTAGTCACAGTTTCTTAAACCTGTTTTGATTAATACTTCATTAGATGTTTTATATACAAATTAGTTAGTGCTCTAATAAACATTGTGCATTTATATTTTGGTATTTTCTATATTTGGTAGCAACTTTTGCTAATACCATTTACAGATGGAATCACTTGTTTCTTAGTGGAAGAGACGCCTTGGCTAGCCTTCTTGTCATAGCCCTAGCAGCCAAACTTTCCCTCTGCTTCTAATTCAGAGGCACCCTGTGAGGCCAGGGTTTTCACAATTGCTAGAGGTGGAAAAAAGATCAGTGCTTTGATTATTTAACAACTCTGACCAAGCTCTCTCTGTCCCTCTCCATTGTAAAATAATTGGTTAAGTTTTCAAGCTAAAACCAGTGTTTCAATACTGGAAGTTAGGGTCTTGAACCTGAAGTGTAATTTACTGAGTTACATGAAAAAATCATTTCCCTTTTTTTATGTACAAAGAAAAATTTTTAACAGATCCTTAGAAGTTAAATAGTCAAGTTTTCCCCTCCTGTATTAATAAAAATATAGCCTCAGTTTCAGAAAAGACACTTTGTCACTGTTATTTGCATTAATTTAGTTACATTTTCCCATGGGAATTCTACTCCTTTCAGTGCAGGAAGAATATAGTGAATAACACATGAAAGAACAAAATCCAGTGCCTGAGCAACACTGAACTAGATGCTTTGAGTATACAGCTACATTTCATTTTACTTCTATCATGTTTATATACAAAGAAATATATATACAAAGATGTATATAGGTTCTTAGTTAAATAAAAACCCTAGGCTCATTTAGCTTGAGAAATTAAGCTTGTTTGAAGACTGGGCAGAATCCTTACTTCAGAGGTCATTAAGATGACATTTCAGGATTGTGACAGTTACACAAAATCTTTAGGTAACTTTTCAAGGGTAGTGATGGCTTCTCTCTCATATTTTGTGCCTACAGATCTTTTTTCATTCTCTGTTTTGGTCTTTTAAAATTATATATTTATTTTTAGACAGGTTTTTGTAGAGTTCACTAGGAAAGCAATTCAATAGTGATTACATAATTTTGTTTGAGCCCTATATTTTAACTATTACAATTCATAGAGCTTTCTGCTTTTAAAATGTACTGATCACAAGTGTATAGTAACTGTAGAAACCCCAAATTTTACTTAAGTGTCTGTCTAAAATAAAATACTGCTATGTTGTCTACAAAACCATAAACCAACATAAACCATTCTGCCCTTGCCTCTAGATTTTGGATTTTTAAAAACTGTTTCATTAAAATACTTTGCTTTTCTAAGGAAGGATTAGCTAGTGGTGAGTAATTTTGTTTCAAATAGGCTGTGACTTTGTCAGAACTCTTCTCCCATATCATCAGAGAAGTGCCAACAATTTTTGTCTTTATTAGGTACAAAGGAATAGACATCAAAATAGGTCCCTTTCTCCTGCTAACAGTGGTATCTGGCACAGGAAGGGAAGAGCTGCTTTGTGAAACTCTGACAAATATTTGCTGTCAGTGGAGAAAGACCAGACATCAGGCAACCTTGAGTTCTTAGGGAAAATTTCATTTACCGAACTACTTACTACTACATTTCCCAAAACAGTCTTTTTCTTGGTTTTTTTTTTATGCACCTACTGTATTGTCTTAGTCCCTCTTCCTAGCAGCACTGCAGTCATAGTCACATAGATTTATTTCCTCTATGGCCAGGCTTTGTCTCTGTTCACTGTCCATGATTCCTCTGCTTCAGCTCAGTCTTGTGCCTTTTGCCCAGCCAGTCCCAGCTTGCTGCGCTCTGCTACTCCCATCTCTTTTCCCTTTTCTTTTCCTTTTTCTGTGCTCCCTAGTGCCTTGTCCCATGTTTTCTCTAGTAGCTAACAACTTGACCAAAAATCCAGGTAATCATCAGACTTTTTCTGATTTTAGTCTGTCTCAGGTCTTTAGAGCATCTCTTCTGATTTTCCTAGCAATTAGATGCCTTCTCATTGGTGCCTCATCCTAGTCTTCACTTTTTATTCTAGGCTGCCTAGTTCCAGTTTTATTTCAGCTTTGTACACTCAAATGAGTTTTTCTGTAATCTCTTGATGCTCTTTAAAAAAAACGTGGAGGGGGATGAGGAACAGGGATCAGACATCCTATTGTTTATTCCAGACAGGACCCTGAAACTGCCATTCTTCTTGGAAGCCTGGCATTCTTACTTTTGCAATTGTTTTGCTCCATTTTTGGGCCTATAGGTATGTGCTTCCTATTGGAGGATATTATATACCTCTTACAGCCATATGAGTGATTAAATGTTCAAGTTATAACACTTAACAAATGGAATATTTTTGTGCGTATCTAAGATGATAGCAATTAATCTAAAATGTAGTGAGCATGCAAATATAAATAATTGAGGGAAATAGCATAGATTTTTAGTTACTTACGTTTTTATGAATTTATTTTTGACAGAGTGCATCTTTATTATGAGGGAATGTCTGAAGATTTCAGCCTATGCCCTTATAGAAGTTAGTAAAATAGCTTAAATGCAAGTGTGTTTTTAATAGAAAAAATGTATTTTAAACATAATTCACGGAAATAACAACCTTATTTTAGCATAATGTATTCAGCCTGAGTTAAAAAACTGAGCATGCAGAACTTCAGCTGGCTACATTTTTGGCAATGTTTTTATAGGAAACTAAACAATGGTTTAATACTTGAAAGCAACATGCTTTGTACCTGTGGGATGTGGTGCTACCATCTTATCTCTGAGCCGTGTGACTTCCATTGGCTGACAGCTACTTCTATTAAATGTTACTTGGCAATATTACTTAAAACCTTCACATTTCCTTGTTTTTAATTCTGACAAAAATGTCAATTACTTGTGATTCTCTTTACTTAGGCTGAACTGGAGGCTTTTGAAAACAGATTAAAAGGGCGAAGAAAGAATAAGAGAAGAAAGGATGAGGTAGAAGTGGAACAATCATCATGGCAAAAGTACAAGAACCTCATTATGCTGCCGGTGTTCGGAGTTGCTGTTGTGATGGTTGCATGGCTCATGGTCTACAATGACTGAAAACAACCCAATGTTTAATATACCTCAGTTGGACTTTAGGTAGCTATTATTGCTAGAATGTTAGTCTGTGTGTAACAGAACTTAATAAGCATAGATTATGTATGTATACTATTTGCTAAGAAAAATGCAGAGGAGGGAAGAAATGTCACCTTTTGTGTTATTATATACACACCACAAAACTGAACTCAGACACTGAAAGTAAAAGTAGATTCTAGTCTACACTGAAGTGCTGATAGTTTGACTGAGATTTGTTAACATCTTCTATTGGTAATGTTATTTTTCCTTGTATCCATTTCATAATATTAAGAATATCTTAGTATAAAATGCTTTATTGAATATATGTTTCCTGTAAAATCAGCTTAGTGGTTTAGTGAAGGTTAGTGTTCTTTTGCTAATCTCTATGTTGTATCACACAATAATTTCTGTGCTTCACACCAGTTTTAATTATGACAACTAATAGGGAACCTTGGGTCACTTAGGCTTCAATATTCGGGGGCCTTGTTCGGAGCTTTGTTCAGATAAAGGAAGTGTGAACTGTCTTTCAATTCAGCTATATCACAAATAAAACACTGCCCCTGCCCTTAAAAATGGTGGGGTTTGCTTTTTCCTTGTTTCACTCCACCCCTTCCCACCCTTTTTTATTCAGTATTGAAGTAACTGAAAAGTTCCTTTAGTGGACAGATACACATGCTAACATGAATGTGAAGAAGTTTCAGGGTACAGAGGTGCATGCTCACTGTTGCCCCAATTGCTAGCAGCAGAAAAACAATTTAAAATGAAACTTAAGAGTATCAATTGACTATTTGTATGGGTAGATATCAGAGTTGGATATTGCATAGGTGTGCAAAATTGTAATTGGATAATATACAGTTACACAATCTTCTGAAGCCATCTGGATGGTGCTTGGTAGTCACATTTAAACCATCTAGCTAAGTTTCTAAATATTTAAATATTTTCTTACTGACGATTTTGAATACCTGGCTTGGTATTCAGTATTGGTTGGTAGAACTGGAAGGTTTTTATCTGGCTAAAGGATTATCAGAGATGCTATGAAGTCTCAGATGAGAGACTGCAAGTTAAAATCAGGAATGGGGAAATCAGAAAACTGAATTTTTTTAACTTCTGCTGGAAACCTTTTGCTGATACTTGAACATTGCAGGTTACTGCAAAGTGATTACAGGTTCCTGCCAAAAATGGGGTGCATAGCCAAGAGCTATTAATACAGTATTGAGCCCTTGTAATTCAGGCACATAATTTCACCCCAAATCCTGCAAAAGCAGTGGGACCATTTCTCTGAGTTAGTAGAAAACATTGCAGTTTGCTTGAAAGCTCTTCTGGTTGCTTTTGATCTACTTGTAAAGGGACCCAATATTAATTTGAACAGATATCCAATTGTAATTCTGATTCAGCAGCAAGAAAATAAAATAGAAAAGTTACAAAAAGGCAGAAGCTTTTGATTACATAGATAAAGAAAACTGGGATGAAATCAGTTTCTTTTCAGTTTTTCACAGAACTTTGGTGAATGGGGAGAAAGGTGGAGGAAACTTGGCAATATTTAGCATGGATTAATGCTGTTTTATAGAACCTGTTTTAAATTGACATTTTAGAGATGTGTATTAGTTATGTGTCAGGCCATTAGTATTTAAAGTTGTAGAATTAATTGAAATTACACTATGCAAAGTTGCCTCTCCATTGAACTTAACTTCTAGTATAAAAGTAAACAATGTTTCATATTGTTGCTTTAACTTTTTCTTCTATAATATTAAGTGTCTGGAAGATAATTCCATATATAACTGTTTTCTTTAACAAAGTGAGGTGATGCTATTGTGTGACTGCATATGTCACTAACTCTTCTGTCACTAAAGGAAAAGGAGAGATATTTTTTGTTCAGATGAAGTAAAATGTGATGGGTTATCCAAAAGTACAAAATGATGGACTTTTCTGTCTGAAATATGGAAATCAGCATGAATGAAAACGCTGTGGAAACAGCTTTTATCTTGCATGACTATCACTAATTTTTCTATTTACTTCTAGCTTTAAAGTAAGTACAATGGAAACATTATCCTTGCTTCTACAGCAAAAAGAAGAAACCTCTCTCTAGCAAGTTATACTAATTAACTGCACTTGTTATATATTTGAAGAAGTTCTTAGTATTCTTTTCTGCATATTTGTAGGAAATACTGGGGAAGAAAAGGTTTCTCACTGATCATCTTCATTAAAGATTGCCATGCTTACTATACAAATTCATTCTGTTCATACAAAGATATGTGTGAGTGGGCATATTCCCTTTCTTAAAGGATTTGAATCTCTTGTGAACCTTGCATATGCAAGGCATACCTATTTTTGAAATTTTATTCAAAATAGTTCTGTATATCTTATCCAACCATCTGAGTCATTTGCACTCTGTTGGTATGCCTGCTGAACCAGTATTTATTTCTTGGCATAAAAAAGTGTGGGGGTTCAAGCAATCTGCAGTTTAATAAATCACTTGGTTTTTGTTTGTTTCTTTAAAATATTTTTGTAGTTAATATTTTGCCTTTTTTGGTTAGAGCTGCATGTTGTCAACAATCTTTGAAGTAAAAGGTACAGATAAAATCACCTTTTATTCAATATTAATGAAAGATGGTAATTTTAGAAAAGAAATTTTGTACTGAAGGTAGGGTTTGGTAGCAATTTATATGTAATGTACTATTACATAATGTAATGAGCAAATATTTTGAATATTAACAGCTTACAAAAAAAAAGCTTAAAAAAATTGATCAGTATACGTTAAAACAAATTATATAATCTGACCTGCTGTTGAAGGCCATAGAAGCCTGATGATGACTTAACATGAAGAATATTTAGCTGTGCGTAAAATGAAAAAAACTTGGGGTTTTTCTTGATTCTAGATGCATTGTGGTGAAAATTCATCCTTCCACTAAACCAAGGTTCTTAGAACTGGTCAGTATGTTTAGGACTGGAGACTCTTAGGGCAAGTTTTTTCCCTGTAACAATATCAAATCCATTGTGTGTGTTAATTTAATGTAAAAAGCAAGTCAGACAATAAATCTATCAGAAACAACTTGAAAAATTGTTTGTTCTCGAGGACTGGTGTAGTGAAGCAGCAAACTTCCCAGGTAATGATGACTGACATACTGCAGCCAAAGTTTTAGGTTATGCTTTTTGTCCCCTTCTCTGACAATGATAGTTCTTCTCAGATTAAGGCTGGAATTATGTAATTGTGTTCCTTCATGTTACTGTTCTGAAGAAGTTGGGAGAGTGGGTTAGGGAAGTCGATTAAGATGAAACAAATGGGACTTAGATTTTTTTGGCCTCAGAGGGAGGAATATAGCTGATTTATTAGACATTTGTGCTGACCTTAACTACTAGAGAAGGAAATGTTACTAAGCAGATAGCACCAAAATTTGTTCATAAAAGCATCTATGTTTGACTGTGGTTTAAAGCAGTGAACTTTATCATCTCAGCAGTAGTTCAGGCTCCAAAACATCTGCCCTGTGCCAGCTTTCTCTGAGTGATGAGCTTGTGTGTTGTGAGGTTAGAGCACAGAGATGCTTGGTCTGAAGTGTGTTCCAGTGCTGGGCAGTGGAGGCTCGATGTGTGTGGCAGCTGCTCTCTGGTCTGTGCTTTAGGGTGGAGCATTCTTACTTGGACAGTTCATGTGTGACCCTGTTCTCATTTTCATTTAGTTTGGATATCTGTCTTCTGCTTTGGTTTTGTCCTGTTACCAGTTGTTATCTGTGAGCATTTTAACTGTTCCCTTTTCTTGCTTCATTAATGTATTTGTATTCCTGTCTGCCCTTACTCAAGTAAATTAGTCAGTTGCTCTAAAGAATTATAAAATGAAGAACCTGTATAGTTTTGTATTTCCTAGAAAAATAAATGCAAGGTTAAAATTAGGGAAAAAATGAAATTAAGTCAAACAAATTATAAGATAATGAGATATGCTTCTTACCACAAAGATGGTTAAATGTTAATGAATTAGTTGAACACTGCATTAAGATGTCTATATGCCATGGTAGCAGAAGACAGGTCTGTCATATGGACAGTGATAAGGCAGGCTAAACAGCAACCGTGTAGAAGTTATAAGTTATAATCTGAGGGGACTGTGGCTTGATTCAACCAAGAATTTAAGCTAAATAATTATTGCTCATGCAGCGATTTCTATAAAATTACCAGCAAAATCAGAACTTGGGCTTTCTTTATGTGCTGCTGAATTTTGTGAAACTCCAGTTTCAGTGGCTCTCCTATTGGAGGAAATTATTATGAGATTAGGAGTCAAGACTGGCTTGGGGTTTGGAATTCACAGTTCTCCAGCTGAAGCCATCCTCAGCCAAGGCCAAGCTGGCTTTGCAGTCTGAGTCATGTGCTGCACCTCTCAGATACAAGTTTTCATTTATTTTTATTAGAATTTTTGATAGGGCTACCTAATCTCTATAATGAATCACACAAATTATGGTTTGATTCCTGCATTACAGCACAAAGTATTTGTTGTTTTACATTAAGCAATATAATGATTTTGCATAAATGGTCTTGCTTCTCTCTCTTTACATGCTTTTCCTATTTTTTGTGCAATTGTTTTAAAACCACCACTGTTTTCCTCCAGATGCTGGAGGTTGGTTTGGAGAGATGTTTGGTTGGTTTGGTAAAAATTGCAGTACTGAATTACCATGAACAGAAGCCTTTTAAGTGCATTGGCATGCCAGAAGCTTAGAGAATACTGTCTGCACCATAATGTTTGCATACAAAGTAACAGGACATAAATCTGAAGGTATGGAAAAGAAACCGGAAAAAAGAAAGCTAAGAAGTGTTCCTCTTATTTATTCTTTATATATAAACATATCTATAATACCACGTGCTCATATTTACGAATATAAACACTGTTATGAGGGGTATCACCCTCACTGATTGTCAGGAGTAGTGACAGGACTGGAAGCAATATTCATGGAGAGGTGATGGTTCACATTTTCTTGGGTGTTTTCTGATTCACATTTTGAATGATAGCATTTCAGAAGCACTAAATCATGCACAGTAAAAACTGGAAGCCTTTCTAGTTTACAGATGTCATCTCAGAACCCAGCTGCAGTGCCAGTGACATCTTTCTGTGACTCCTGGCAGGATCCTGAACTGTTTCTATTCTGGTAGCACACACTTCTGCCCATTTTGTACTCACTGTTTTGCCTTTTGTCCTGTTGACTTCATCATTCTTGGATAGTGTTGGTGAGCTCCGTTGTATGCACAGACGAAGGCTTTAGTCAGACTTGACATCTTTGAACGCAGATACAGAGCAAGGGGACAAATATACCAAATGCAGGTCTTAAAAGCTGGTGTCTTATGGGAGTAGGACATTTGCTCTGTCATTTTCAGCTTCAGGCGGCACTTGTTCCTTGGCCTGAGAATTTTGCTCCAACAGATACGCAACAACCAGCACATCCCTCCAGCTCCGATACGCTGGGGCCGGTCAGGACCAGGACCGGTGCGGGGACAAGAGGTAACGTCGTCGGGCCGTGTCGCCGCTGTTCTCCCGCGCAGCGCTTCCTCGCACGGGAGGGACGGGGCACGGCAGGCTTGTCGCCAGGGGGCTGGGACCGGAGCCTTCCTGCGGGGAAAGAGCTGGAGAAACCTGTCGTTGGCTTCGGGAGGTTCCCCCTGCCGGAGCTCCCTCCCCTCTGCTTCTGCGGTGCCGGCGCCTCTTTCAGCTCTCTTTGGAGCCTTAGAGGCTGGGCTGCGACAGGCCAGCGTCTGTGCTACAGAGGGAAGCGTTGCAGTCCCTGCGGGCGCGAAACTCTGCGTCCCTGGGCTGAAATGAAAGCCTTTGCCTGACCTAACGTAAAATAAAGCGCAGGGAAGTCCACCCAGGAACTGCGGATGAATGAAGGGACCCGGGAGTCTGGCCCACGCTTGCCAACCTCCGCTCTGAACTCTGCGCTCCGACTCGGTGGGCCGAGAGCTGCTGCAGGTCCGTGCGCTGGGCTGGCTTCGGACCGCTTCAGCCGCAAGTGCGCGTCCGGGCGGCCCGGGGGCCAGGGCGCGGCGGAGCCCCGGAGAGCCAAGGTAAGGGGTGCGAGGGGCGAGCTCCGCGGGCTCTTGCCCCTCTCATCATCTCGAACTCAGGCTTGTCTTGCCACCTGAAGCCCTTCGTAGCGTGACGAAGCGTCCCTTAGCCGGATGGGGGGTGCAAATGCTGCGCCCACTCCATCCGCCCTCCCTGGGGGACGGCTTTAGGGTGAAATTAGCAAGTGGGCTGTCTCTCAGCTTGTCCCCAAGGGGTAGAGCCTTGTGTGCGAAAGGGGTGGGGATGTGGCTCTTTCTCGCGGAGGTTTATTATTATTGGGTGGAGGAGCGGGGAGGGGGGAGTCTGCAGAGCAGACAAAATGCGAAGCCCTTCCCGCAAGTGTGTTTGTGCGGGAGGTGGGTGGGTGAAGGCAGTTCGTCCGAGGCCGAGGTAGGGAAGGTTGAGGGGGCGGCCGGAGTGGAGAGGGGTCAGCAGCAGCCAGAGCATGCTCTCCACGCAACAGTTCCCTGCCCTGCCTGCGGAGGAGGAACGCTACCGGCAGGTCCTCTCCGCCAGCGGGGTAAGGCGAACCTCAGGGCGCTCCCCTCCTCACGGGGGGGCCGCGTGGGGACCGCGGGCCGGGGAATTGGGAGGGCGGCTGGCTCCGCCGCTCGGCGACCCCCGGGCCGCGGGCGGGGACACCCCCGGCTCAGGGGACACTCCCGGCCGCCGCCGGCCCAGCGAGCAATTCCCTTGCGCGGCGCACAGCCTGCGCTGCCCCGCGGGGCTGAGCCGCACGGTACTGGGGCAAGCGGAGAAGGAGCAACCCCGTCTCCGAGCCCGCCGAGCTGTTGTAGCGAAAGGGGGGGGGGGGGGGGGGGGGAGGACCTGTGGCTCGCAGCAGGGACGGGGCCGTGTCCCCCGCAGGCACGGCCTGGGGGACAGCCAGGGACAAGTGACCGCTCGCGCCCAGCCTGCTGCGACGGGGCCGTCCCGGAGCGCTCTGTGTCGAAACTTGCGGGGACGCGCCGGGGACGGCAGCGTTCCGAGGCGGGATGCAGGTAAGGCGCAGCCAACAAGCGCTCGTTGTCGGCGTCTCGGGGAGAGCCGAGCGGCACCCTCGCCCCGGTTTTCTCAGCAAGCGCGGAAGATCAGCGGGGATGCTGTGCGCGTTAAATGCTCCGCCGCTGGAAGGAGCGGGGAGGAGTCGGCCGAACCCGGTAACAGGTTCGTTTGCAGGGGCTGTTCCGTTTGCAGGGGCGAAGTTTGGGCTTAATCTCTGGCAGAGCTGTCATGGCAGCTCCATCGGCGGCCGGGCTCCCGGGGAGCCGATGCACCGACCCCGGCGCGGTAGTTGCCCCCCGGCATCAGCGGGAGCTGGCTTTATCCTGGCGTCAGTGCACCCTGGGGTCGGGTGGAGGGACCCTCACCCCCTCCCACGGCTGTCCGGCGGGACGGTCCCGCCGGCCGCCAGCACCCACGGGAGGAGGTTATCCTGCACAGGGTCACAGAGGGCGCTTCATTCTTCCAGGAAGAGCCAGCCTGTGTGGTTGCAAGTGTCCGAAGGGGATAGCGCGGGCGTGGGCAGTCCAACACACACCTGTGGGGAGGGATATGAGGATCTTCCCTTAGGGGAGAGGCTACATAAGAGGGGGCGAGAGGGAACTTGCAGGAGGTGGCTGCTGCGCTAGTGCCAACTCGCAGGGTGGGTCCCCCGAGCCTGCTGTTCCTCCGCTAGCCGGGGCGCAGGTATCTCTGCGGTGTCCCCCGTGCGGGTGGCGCTGCCGGAGGGGCAGGCGCGGCGGGGGCCGCAGCGGTACCGCGGGGCCGCTGCGGAGCCCACGGCGAGAGAGCGGGAGCGTCCGCAGGGAGGGAGCGGCGACGGCCGCGCAGGAGTGCTGAGCCTGATGCCCGGCACTTCTGGAGAGGACGACGGAGCTTCTCGCGCTGTCACACCGAAATGGCACAGCAGAGGATTTCAAAAGTTTATAAACGCGGCAATATACTTTAGTAGTATCATTGCTCCGCTTGATTTAAAATGCAGAATCCTTGGATGCATTTCATGGCAGGCGATTAATTAATTAACTTGAATTACTAGCAGTGTGGTTGAGATGGTGAAGCTCTGAAATGAAATCAAATATCTAGAGCTTTTAATGCATTCACAGGATCTCCTGGGAAGTTTTGGCTTTCAGCAGTACGGGTATGGTAGTGGATTTTTCCATATGGCTACATACACCCTTCCTGTGTTCCTAAAAGATGGACCAGTCAGCAGGACTAAATTCTTCAGTTTATTTTTGTAATGGATGCTCCAGTTGGAGATCTCTGTTATAAGCTTCTTGGGTACTGTGGCACATAGATGAATGAATGTAGCACTGAGATAGTCCAAACAACTAAAAAGTTGTAATACAAGAAATTAGAGAACTTCTCTGCCTGTGTCCTTATAAAAGCTGGTGGCGTCCCCAGAGGACCCTGGACATCTGGAATGTTTAGAAAGATGGGGATTCCTCCAGGTGAAAAAGGGAATCCTAAACAGTGTTCAAACCTCTTTTTGAAATGAAATGTTCATGACTTTTTTCCCCTCCTCCAAAGGCCATTTATGAAGTACCCCAACAGGCAGATGGGTTGTGTCCTCCAACCCCACACATAATCCTCACTCAGCATGCATTTTGAAGGAAGCCACCAGCACTCATTTTCTCGAGAAGGCTCTTGTGGTTGTGAGACAGGCTGCACAGTATGCTTTCCCATGTTAGAGGAGTTTGCTTGTGCTCTTAGTATGTCATGAGGCCATCAGGACAAAATATTGTTTTTCCTTAGCCTTTGGAGCTGGAACTATAGAATACTGAAGAAAACATTCACTTCTGTTCCACAAGTCTTAGCTGCACTTGACTGTATGCAGATAACTTGAGTGTCCAGTGAACTAAAAGTGCTGTATATGTATGGTTTGAAATGTGTCATGATTGGAGATGTTCTATAAAATGTGCACAGGGCAATTATATATATATATGTTATTGTTTGGCTGTTAATTGTGTATTAGATGATGTCTGCAGATACAAGTGAAAGCCAGGACTGTTAACAGTGCCAGTAATTATTTTAAAATGTGTGTGGGTTGACTTGAATGTAGGAGTTTACTTTTTAAATTTTTACTTTTTACTTTTTAATTTTTTTTTTTCCTGCTAAGCTGATATACATGTTTAGGTCTTAGCACTCAGCTCCCGTGAGGAACATCACTGTCCTGGAGTTATATTAAGTCCATGTATTGCCAGACACATAATTTCTTGTCATTACTTGCACAGCCAGACAAGAAATATGTCCAGAGGTTGAGGTGGATAAGCACCTAGACAGAAATCTCGTTTGTCAGAAGGAGAATGGTCCTGTCAAGCGAAGATGGAAGAGGCAAGGGAATGTTGGGATGGTTATATCTGGCAAAGAAATCCAGCAGCTCCTGCTCAACTGCTCTAACCAACAAACGCTGAACTGTAAACAAACCCTTTGTACAGAAGGGGGAAGACAGTGTGGCTGAGTGGATGTTTGAACTCTGTCAACCTTTGCCATGCTGAGGCTCAGCAAATTCAGGTCATCCCAATCCAGGAGAAACAATATAAGCACTACTGGCACTTCCTTAAGAGGTGGGAGCTGTGGCTTTGACCCCACCTGGACTAGGAGACCCTGGATACCAGATCATCTGCTTTCAGGCTAAACAGATCACGCTGTTAGGCAGTTACATACAATGGCACTATCTCCTAGTGTGGTCAGGTTTTAAAAGATGGTGGTTATAGCTGCGTTGAGTGGGAAGAGTCCTGTCAGCATGTCAGGTATCCTTAGCAAGTGCTTACAAGGCCAGATGAATGTCTTGTTTCTGAATGCCAACCAGGGTTTGACAGGGGTGCATGTCAGGCCACTTGCAGAAGGGCAGTTTTAGACTTGCACATGCAGCTTCGGCCCTTCCAAATGTGGCTGCCAGACACCTCTTGATATTTAAATGCCTTCAGGATGAAGCAGCTAAGTAAGCAGCAGGGCTTGAGGGGGGCAGTCTGATTACAGTTTGAAATTCTGATGCTTGTAGTCTGTCCCATTTTCTTTCCCCGCTGAAAAGAAATGGACCTCATAAGTGGCAGGCTCGGTACATACAGTTCTCCAGTGCCAGGAGAGAAGGGTAGGTGATAACCTGGTTTGAAATGATGGATTGTCATAGTAGGAGACAGAAAGCTTAAATCCTCCTTGTAAAGGTCTTCAGACTCAGAACAGTGACTGAAGACAGTATTCATATAGCTCCATTCTGACTACCCTCATTGCCTCTGAATTTTTAATTCTCTTGGCCCTCCGCAGTCAGTTGTTGTCTTGGGAGCGTGTGCAGTTTCACCCAGAACTGTCCTGAGCGTCGCTCTGGGTGCCAGGGCGTGGGAGCCCCTCTCCACCTGCTGGACCTGTGGCTGCGGGCGCCAGCCCGTGCGTGGGGTGGCCCTCATACCCGAGAGGCTGCTTGAGTTGAGGGAGGGAAAAGAGGGAAGGAAGAGCGCCTGGGCTTTGTCCCTTTGGCTCTCGCGGCGGCTCCCCTGTGTCCAGCGCGCTGTCCCCGTGTCCGGCGGGCTGTCCCCTCTCCCGACCGCGGCCGCCGTGCCCGGCTGTGCTGAGGGGTGAGGCGGGGGCTGCTCCTGGGTGCCCTCTCCCAGTCCGCAGCCCCGCGGCAGAAGAATACGATGCCGGTCGCATCCTTTCCCTGAGTCCCCCGCCCTCTATAAATAACTCTGGCTGAGCTGACCTGTCAGATTCCCCCGGCAGAGCGGATCCCCTGACCCGGGCCGCCTGCAGTGGAAAGTCTGAATGCAAAACATACCGTAGTAAAAATAGAGCGGCGGGGGAGCCCCGCGGCAGGTCCCGGCGGCTCTCGGTGCGGCAGCGGGCCCGGCTCCCGCTGTCCCCTGGGCGCTCCCGGCTCCCGTCACCGCTGAGAGCTTCCGCCCCTGCACCTAAATCTTTGTACACTTTAATGCCCCAGTGGTGAATGCTTTTCTCGCTGTCAAATGGAAGCATAATTCATTTTGCTGTGGAACAGATAGTTCCAAGTACTGTTTTGAATTTCGGCTTACCTTTCTAACTAGCAAAGATGAAAGAAATACGAATAATAGTTTAATATCCTAAATGTAAAAACAATAATGAGATTCCTGTCAAGCAAGAGATTCTCATTTCAAGAAGAGGTGAGAATGTTGCTACCTCTGAAGTCTGAATTAGATTCCATCCAGTGCCTAACTTTTGCAGACAACTGCTCCCCTGAAGGGGTTGATGCTCCTTGGCTATGGTTTCAAGCCATTGTAATTTAAAGCAGTGCTTGTAACTAAACTGTACATATATTATTTCTGGTTGTTAATGCAAAACTTGAATATCTGGAGGTTAAAGCCAGCAACAGACACCAGAAAATGCCATCTGATGCTGTTATGCCTTGTCCTGGTGCATCCCTGTCGTGGTTCTTGGCCCTCAGTGCCTGTTGGACTCTAGGGCTGGTGATGGGGCCTCAGCCACAGCCAAGCACCACATGGCCACTTGCCCTCTCCCTACCCCATCCTGTGCAATGGGGGAGAAAATAGAATGAGAAAGCTCATGGGTCAAGATAAAGGCTGGTGAGAGCTCTTCCTGATTACCATAATGGACAAAACAGACTTGAGTGGAGTGAATTAGTTTATTGCTGATTAATACATATTGACTGATTCAGATATTGTGAAACAAAAACAAATCAGGAAGCAAGCATTGAAACACTTCAGGAAAATGCCTCTCATCCTCACTTCCCGGACTCAGCTTCATTCCAGTCTCCTCTTCTTCCCCCTTGTTATCACCACAGGTAGCACTGAATCCCCTCAGAGGGGCAATGAACAGTACAGGGAAGGACTGTAGTTCTCTGCTACTCCTTCCTTTTTAGTCATCCTCTGTGCCAGTGAGGATCCTCCTCCATGGTCTGAAGTATTTTGGGAGTATTTGCTCTACTATGGAGCACGTGCTTCTCTGGCCTCGGTGTTGGCACTGCTGTTTCTCACTCTTTTCTTGCTTCTCTGCCTGTGTGGTGTGTGTGCCCTTTCTTAAATACTTTTTCACGGAGGCACCACCAACTTGATAGGCTCAGCTGTGTCCTGTTGTGTGGATCCAGGTGGAACTGGACATACCTGGCACACAGCAGCTCCTGCTCTCTTCTCAAGGAGGCCAACCAACCTTGCAGTGCCTCCACTGCCAGCAGCATGCCACCTACATGGATGTCCATGTGTCCACGTAATTGGGACAGAAGTGGTGGCCAGAGTACGGACCAGAGTAGCAGTGTTGTCTTTGTGGTTGTCTGCTTCTCTGTCCCTCTTCCCCTATTCCCAAATCAGGAAGGAATGAAAAGAATCCAGCCATCCATTTCCAAAAGGAAATTCTGTTCCTTTTCATAATTTCTGTCATTAGAGTGGAACCCTTGCATCGTTTGCTTGTTTGGGTGCCACTCAGTTTACAGTTCTCTGTTTTTTTAAGTTGTTTCCAGCATAAGGTAGCTTTTTAGCATGTTGACCTCTAAAAAATGAATAGAGGCTGAAAATCAGATACTGACAGAGCTGCTTTTGAATGGTGAAGTTTATGCTGTGATGGTTCAAGCGCTGCCCCTGGGGGACAGCTCCTGTAAGTCTGTGGGAAAAAAAGACTGTCAGGTTGCATCACAGCAGGTGCTTCTGTGAGCTCTTGCTCTTCCAGAATTCCAAGGCTAATTTTTTTCTTGCAAAAATGTCGAACATTTAATTATTCTTCACCTAGTCCTTTAAGGGAAAGGAAGAGTTTCCTTTTTTTAGGACTGCATCAGATTTCATCTAATTCACATTGTAGTTCAGGGAGATTCTTGTATTCAGTGTATGGTTCTCTTGCTTCGGGACCAACTGGTTAGTGATTGTCAAAGTCTGTCTTTCCCTTCTTGCCTTCCTAAAACCTGTAAGACTCAGTTCTGCCATATAGAGAACCTTGTGTTTTAAACAATAATATGCTAGAATCTTTCAGAACTAATTTGTTTGATGCCAGAGAGAGATTCCACTTGGCAGTGATTTTGCAGTAGTAGTAATTGCCCAGAGCAATTCCTATTACTGTTCATCACCTCAAAGAACTCCTAGTTTCAAAACAGCCTATACTGTCCCTCTAATATTATTGAAAGTTACTTGGTAACAAAGACTCAGGAAGCATCTCCAAAGGAAAAAGACTCTTATTCCCCCCCCCTCCCCCCCCCCCCCCCCCCCCCCCCCCCCCTTCCTGCCTCTGAATGAAGCAGTGAGAAATTGCTTGCATGCTCCTTGAATTGTTCATCTCACTAGACTTCAGAAGGCAGTCAGGTCTTTCTCTTGGAAATAAAACCTCTGGTAGGTAGCATTGAGGAGTTTTCCATCCCACATCTCTGAGTCCTGCAGCCCTGCATTCATGTAATAGTACAGCATAAAGCTGTAATACACAGTTATGTTTTCTCCAGACTTCTGTGGGACAGTGGAGCGACATGGAGATGCCTTCCATTGCTGCTGCTTTTGCTGTCAGTTTTTTTGCTGGGTGGATTATTTTTCCCGTGTTAAAGTGGTCCTGAAACCAGTGGCACCTGGAGAGTATAGAAGCAGCACATGCTACATTTTTCAGGCATGTCCCATCATCCTGCATTTTCACATCTTGGGAAGAAACACAGACAACTGTGCCCACCTGGCCTTAACAACCCTTAACAACCTTTGCATTTTTTCCATGACACAGTATTGAGGGAAAGATGATGCTGAGACATACTTTTTTGTTTGAAAGATGCTAGCTCTGTGCATCTGCAAATATTGCCTAAATGGATAATATATCTGAAAGAATATTAGGAACTGTAGAGTGAGAAGCTATCTTTCTTACCTTTTTTTTTCTCTTCTCATATTGCTTTCTGATATGCAGCAACTGTGTAACAGGAGAATTAAGTAGTAAATGCCTTTTCTTAAACTTTGTTTTGTTCCTGCTCAGCCATTTTAACATTTTTAGCTTAAATAATGTGTAGTGCATGTAGACAGGCCTGGAAAGGAAGTCTGAAAATAAGGTTGAATGTGTTCAAAAGTCATTAACAAATCTTTTTCCCTATAAAGTGAGAGACAGGGAATAGTATTGATCGTAGCCTGCATGGTTTGAGAATCCAGATGATTTCCATTTTCTATTTCCTTATCATAGATAGTAGCATTCTATGACTCCTGGAGTTTTCCAAAGAAAATGTGAATGGAAGGAAACCTGGCATCTGTTCTAGGGATGACAAATTGAATATTCCTAGCCATAAATACAGTAGAATTTTTCTTATTTGACAAAATAATTAATCAGATGATTATTGTTTCAGTGACTTGGATGTTTTTATCCCATAAATCTTTATGTGATCCATAAAACTTCAGTATTATATCAAAGTCATAGTCAAATATATACACCAATGTAAGTGCCTTGTTAACCCACTTAATCTTGAATTTTCTGTATCAGCTCATTTTTTTGGTAAGTTGAGCAATATTGAATGGGTTTTATCTTTAGTCACCTCTCCAGTTATTTCTGTCACAATGTCCTGGTAGTTTCAAAAAATATCCTTCTCTTTCTTTAACTGAAGAAAAATGTTCAAAGATGTTCCTGGAAAAAGTGATGTCCTACTGAAAAATGAATGAGTCACCTTTAAATTTTTTAGGTAGTATGTTATTGACCTTTGTGACATTGTGTAAACCCATTTTCATCTTTGGGAGGAGGTCAAATAAAATTCCAGCTATGCTGAACAGATAAGGCTTTGCTTTCACACTAAATCATGTCTTTTCCTTTGATTAATAATGCTGTTGGCCTTATCTTTGGTCCAAGGGTTAGTATCTTTTTTATTCACAATTCAGAAAAAAGTCAGTAAAGTTAACATTATACATTCAGATCATAAATAATAATATTTTCTAGGCAGACATTTATAGTTGAAAAATAATTATGCATTTTAATGAAAAAATAATAAAAAAATCATGAAAGATAGAGACAAATGCTTCTAAGAAGATTCCTGAAAATTTTTAGCTTGCATTCTAGTTTACCATCCAGTTAATGTAATTGAAAGCTTCTCATTTTAAATGGGTTAAGCAGTTGCATAATCAGCAATGGGCATGGCACAGAGGATTAAGCCTACTGATGAGGCATTAACAGGAAAAAAAGTATGTCTAATTATGAGCTTCAACTACCTTGTGTGGGATGGGGCTTCTGATGTGATTTCTACACAGGCAGTGGGTGACTGATACACCCATGTATCAGGAATGTGAGCCACAGGACAGGCAGGATTTCTTTTTGCCCTTTCTAGTTTACCAGGCTTGAAAGATTCTTTAAAGAGGAAGCTTTCCCCTAACAGTATCTCTCCACCCCCTGAAAATGTTTCTGTTCTTTTTCCGATTTTTTTTTTTTAATTGTCAGAAAGAAGGCCTCTAAGATTTTTCTGTGGGTGTTTTTATGGTTTTCAATTTTGCCTTTCTGGTGCTAATGGCTCTTCTGCAGACATCTGCTCATTGAATTCCCAGCAAGGCAGGAACCTGAAGAGGGTACTGTGTTGCTCCCTGCTTGCAGGGTTGTGATTCTCAACAGTGTGTAGCCAGAGGCTTGCCATCACTGTTGGACGTGCTTAGCTCAATGCAATGAACATCTGGGTAGTCAGGAAAGCATTAGAATAGTCTCTCTGCGTGTTCAGAAAAACAGCACGGCGCTGTGGAAACTTTCATGTGTAATTTGTGCAAGCCGTAGAAACTTACAGAAAACTAAAAACCCCTAGATCATGAATTCTGTATTAGTTAAAGAGTACTTTCCCCAGAAAAATTTCCCACTGCTTGCTGAAGTGGGCTGAATGGATGTTCGTGTTCTGGCACTAAGAAATTTCAGATAATGCTAACTATAGTCTAATCCTTAAAATTAATGCCTTTCATACACACTTCAGTTTTAAAAAAATCTTTGCTATCTTCCATATGTTTGCTGAATATTACTCATCTTATGATGCATGGCAGCATCACACATCTTTGCCACCAGCTGTGGGTAATAAAGAGGAGAGAACTTAGAATTGTCATAAGTTTGACATCAGCTGAACTATTTCCTAATCTGAACGCTCTTGAGAATTCAACAAAGTTCCATTGTAAATGTGGGAAGTATCCCCACAGTTGTTGTAAGTTTATGTCAGTGAAATTATAAATAATTACAACTACATACAATATATCAATAAATATGTAAACAATTAACATTTATGCCAAAGCAGAATCATTATTTAGCACCACTTCTTTTTAAAAATGAAGGGATTACATAACCCACCAACATATTGGTTGGTTAAGAGTGATACTACTGTCCTCTAGTAATGATATATATCCTTTTCCCCCTGCTTTCAAATTCAAATTTTGAAGACTGATTTGTTCTGACTGTATGTGCTGGCTAATGGTGTGTCAGATTCTTATTTATAGTTAAATGGAGAACAGTTATTGGTATCAAACATAGAATCCAGGAAAATCCTTTCTTTTCCACTTCCATCTTTTGCATGAGATGTTAAGCATAGATTACCTGTAATGGAGAATTAGGGCCAATAGTTTGCTTGTCAATAACTTTCTGATTTCTAAATAAAACATTTTCTGGGAGATCAATTATTAAATTATTGGTTCATGTTTATTTTGATATCAAATAGATGTTTTTCAAAGTGCCTTTATAGTTCACTACATTGCCAGGATAGAACAGTGTATTCTTTCCCTAAAGAACTAGATGAAATGAGAATAAACTCAGAACTCCAAATCAGCTGGCCATGGTGCCTGTGTCTGACTGGCCAACTTATTTCTACCTCCCTCAAAGCCTTCATAAAGGGAAGAATGAATTTTGAATGAGAAGTTGCACCAGAAGCAGGCTCTCTTCATGGAGCATACACTGTAAACATAGTAACTTGGGTGCTGGCACCAGCACTGGCAGCACAGCATTTATCTGTAATCCCAGGTGAAAGCAGGTGTGGCAGTGCCCATTGCTGGCTCTGATAGCTGGTCCTCCCTCAGCTAGAAATGCAGAGTGAGGGTGGGTTATGCAGGAGGTATCTGCAGTCACACTGGACATCACAGCAGGCACACTCCAAAGGAGATCTTGCTTGGCAGGCAGCAGGGAAGGGTTTCTCACACACAGGTGAGTGGAACACAATAGGTGTGTCTGCCTTTGGATTTGACCTCAGCAGACATTCCACTGGCTCACTTAAACTGAAGCTGAAACAGCATGAAGAACAGTGTTGTCACTGAACATGGAGTGACACACCTGAATGTCACCTTGTCCCTTCTGAGCTTCTCCTGCATACCTCCTCAGTTCCAAAATTGTTTTGATGGCTCACAAAACTGCTGAAATTGTTGGGAGTCAAAACCTCCAAATTTGTGCAACAGAAATGAAGGAAAGAATATCACATAAACATTTGTAAATCTGAATCAGTGGCTTACTTCTGGTGAGGCCAAATTTGATTGATACCCAATTTGATTTTTGCAGCACTCTATCTCAAACTGGATTAAAAGCAGCTTGAAAAGTCCTCTGAACAGAAGTGGACAGTGGGTCTCTATGATAGTGTGAAAGGCAAAATGTCATGTTATTTTACACCTTGCATCTTCAACACAGATGAAACATCACTGACACATTTGCACTTATTTTAAGTGCAAATGTACATCAGGAAGATTAAATGTGTCTCAGGTTTATGCTTCAACCAAAAGAATCTGGGTGTACAACCAAATATTTCTTTTGGAAAGATATGCCCAGGTTTATATGACATCTTCCTTAGAGGAATACTGTGTATTTTGAATTTATTAATTTCATGGAAGAGAAAGGAGGTCTGATCATCAAAATGAACTTCTAATGAATTATGTCAGCAAACTGTAGTTTGTCTGAGGATATGGAATTCCCTGGGAGAAGTAACAAGATTACAGTGAACTTGAACTATCAGGAAAATAGTGCATTTCACTGGCAAATAACAACTTGTAATAATAACATGCTTTTCATGCCAACTTGCTGTATGAAAAGGTTTGTTTGGTTTTTTTTCCTGCCTTCTGTATGAAAAGGTGTCTGGGGTGTTTTTGCTGCCTTGCTGCATGAGAAGTTGGGGTTTTTTTCCCTTTAAATGGCACTATTTCCTTTTAGAATAACGGTGACATTACTGTTCTTCAACTTGTGTGCACTAGAATTTGGATACTGCTTGTATTTGCAGACAAAAGCTGCTTAGTATCCAGGTTCTTATGCTGCCTTAACATTCAGTCTTCAGGGTCCATTTCAGTTTGGCTGTCTAATTCCTCTAACACTGAAAATGAAATCTTATGCAGATTTTTGCCTGTTTGTGTTTTTAGCATGTGACTTTGTACTTTTGGAGGATTTATCTTACACTTTCTACTTGTTACAATGACTATTGAAGTACGTTGTTATTTTTTTTGACAATAAAGTAGTCAAATGGAGGTGCATTGCTGACTCCTAATATTCATGTAAACAGGACAGAACTGGTAAAAAATGTAGGCCATTTGCAGCTTCTTTTACTCATTACCAGGCCTTTGAATATTATGAGTTGACCAGAAAAGGCTGTAAGCATGAGTATGGTTAAATATATATATATATATATATATATATATATATGGTGTTTTGTGCTTAAACATTGCACTTCACATGTTCAGTTTTTGCTCTGTAGCCATAACAAGTGGGAACCACCTTCCTTTAATGGCAAAGGGAAAGCTATAATGTCTGGTATGGTCATGTCAGTCCAGTATCTAGACATTTAAGACCAGCATCATAAGAGCAGATGAAGTCACAAGAGCTGACAGCTGAGCACTGCTTCAGCATTTGAAGAGGAGCAATATCAAGGATATGGAAGGAGCTGCAGATAGTTTTTGTATTCTTATATATTTATTGCTTGGCTGGATAGCAGATTCCTCAATGGCATTATGAGGACTTCTGAGGACAATGGCATTATGAGGTTATCTGTTTACTGCCCCTGACATTCTTTCTGCACTTCATGGTAGTACTTCCTTCCACTTCTTTCCATTACAAACACTAAATAATGCTTTGGTGTATGGCTTGCTGAAGATATATTAATGCTTCTGATCTAAGAGGTGTCTTCTACATTTCTGTGTAGAGACCCATCATGCACAGAAGATACTGACAGCAGGCAATTAGCCTTAATGATACTTCTTTATTGGGAGAACATCTGTTAGTTCTGTGGTGACAACAGCAGGAGATATTTTTTTTGAGTGCTTATACCATGATTCAGGCTGTTTTACAGACTAGCAACTTAGATACTTTTAGTATCTAAAAGGAAAATTGCAGGCTACCACAGGCTTTTCACCCATAAATCTTAATGTAACCTGTCATTTCTCTGCTTTAATATGACAGGCATATTATTGAAATGACAGCAATGAGATCAGATTCTTTCCATGTCTTGCAGAAAATAAGCTGTGAATTTTGGTCCAATTAATTTTTAGTCTTTTGTAGCTGGGGCTACATGCTCTCTTCCATCTTATATTTTTCCTGCCTCTGTGGTTCCAGAAAATAAACTGAGCAGTCTGATCCAGAAGTCCTAGATAAACATAGAATTTTTTAAAAATCTGCACTGAAAATAGCTCAGGATTTCTTTTTAGTCTGTTTCTTTTATTGCAGTTACTACTGAAAGAATGCCACTCAAATAAGCAGCCGTTAATGTAATTTTGTTAGGGACAACACTTAGCTGTCAGAAGAAATTATCTGATGATATTAGGCATCCTCTCTTCTGTCTATATTCTTGTTAAAAAAAACAAAAAAACCAACAACCTGTTTGTATTAAAATCAAATGACTTCTTGCCTTAAAAAACAAACACTGATATTTCCTAAATACAGTGCATGTAGTATTTAATTAAGAAAAATATTTCTTAGACTGAGTTTTCTAACAACAGTGGTAGGAAGAGAACTTGCACCAGTGTTCTTCAATTATTGAGAATATGTTTTAGTCCAGTGTTACAGATTTTTGGCTAAATGTATTTCATGCTGAAATCTTTGGCATTTAGGCTTGATTTCTTTCAGTGGGCCCGCAAGGATTCTGCTTTTAAGTCTTCTTGTCCTTCCCTTGGAAAGGTAGATAAATATTTATCTACCAGGTACCTCAGTCTTACAGACGTACAAAATGAGTCAGAGAAACTGTTAACTACACAGAGAATTGAGGGAGACTAGTTTCTTCTCTCAGCCACTAACCTAGAAGTGAGCCAAGGAATAAGCATTTGGCACCCCTGTTTCCTTCCATAGGCCCATTTTTATCTGAAGGTTACATTATTTATGTCTTTAGTCCATTATTTATTAGAACTGAGAGAACAGAGCACATCTGAAGTTTTTTGCAGATACCATTTTCATACTAGAGCACTTCAAGCTGGGGCAGGTATTCTGCGTGTAATGCGATGTTTGGTGGCGAGAGGAAAAGAAATACTATCAGGAAACCTGCAAACAGTAAGTGTAATGCATTCATGTTTATCTGTAGGACACTTTATTAAATCCTCATTGTTGATACAGGAGCCAGTGGCACTATCTCTAGTTTTAGTTCATATTCATCAGAGAAATTGGCAGAAAAAAAAAAATGTAGATGTTCAAGTGGTGAAAAATGGTAAAACTGGGAAATTGGAAAAAATAAGTTTATGCTTGCATTGTCACTGATGATGATTTAAACAGGTGTATTGTTTTTCCCAAGGTCTTTTCCTGTAGAAGGGAAAAATAACATGTGCTGTTTAGTTGCCTATAAATATTTACTTTGGTGTTCTACAGAACAAGCAATTCATGATGCTTAGAGAAGCATGCCTTTAACAATATTCTTTTCTTGAGCATTCACTGAAAGCAAATTTGGATACAACAGCCCATTTTGAAATCTGTGGCAGTGAGTTGTCAACAAAGATAGAGGTTTATTGCTTTCAGGAGTGGACAAGAAAGAAAACATTTGATGTTCTTATTTAGTATTGAACATTCATGTAAAGTAAGTAGTATTCACAATGCCAGTAGACTTTAGAAAACGTTTCTCACAGAAACAGAGGATACCAGAAGCTCAATGTTTTAACTGGCACATATTTAATGTTTCTACTAGTTTAAGGCATATACACAACAGTGGTGGTAACTGCTCTCAGTTAAGCACTTGTGCTTGAGATTATTAAGATCTTGTGTACCTCCAGAATATTCAATGTCACCCCCTCCTCACAAAAAGAGTCAAAAAGTGATGATGAATACTATTTCTGAATGTTTTTTCAAATATTTGAGAACAAAATTTTGTTCTTGCTTGCTATATTTTTACTCCTATGACAGACTCTGTGGAGTCATGGGTCAGAATTTCCTTTGTATTACGCCGGATAAAGTTGGACATTTCTGCCTGGGACTTGCAAGAAATGCATCTCGGTTGAGAGTAATTTCTTTAGGAAATTCGTTTGTCTTGAAACTGAGAATCAGCTCCTGAGTCCTTGATCACTGGGCTGTGTAGTGATGGTCCTGCTCCTTGTTGTCTGGCCCAGAAGAACCTAAGAAAGGGTTCTTTTTTACAGAACATTATTATTTCAAGGCATGGTGTGCTCTGATTCAGGAGGAGTGTGTGTTCATGTGGTTGTGATAGTCTGCTGAGTTGTACATCTAATTTTTAACTGCTTCAGGCAAAAGAAGGTATTGAACTCAACTGGCCCATTTCCTGTGGGAGTGCTACGTCTGCTGCACCATTGTCTGTGCTTTCAGAAGTAATTTTGGCAGTGTTTTGGGAGATCTGTGTTCATAGCAGTGTTACGTTATTCTTCTGTTACCTGTGTACAGGCTGTGCAAACCCAGGTTGTGGAATTCAGGGAAGCCTGCCATGAGTACAGCAGCTAAAGCTGCTGGATTCCAGCATTACCAGAATCAAAACGTCAGGTAGACACTGAAGACGTTAATGTGAAAAGGTAGACAAGTGTGGATTGCAGGAAGTCAAGCACGTATTGCCTAAATGGTGACATGGATTGAGGTTCCTAATATTCACCTGAATCCTTAACTTTATTTGTGACTGAATGTTTTAGATGTCACTTGTGGACAAGGGCAGTAATTAAGCTGAGATATCCTGAAGTCTTGGTTTGAAACATTTACTACTTCTGAATAAGCTGCTGATTAAGAAAAAACAATTCTGAGAAGCAATTAACTCTCTCCAATATTATTTATACTTCTCATGTTGTGGGAAATGAGGATCAGATTACAGACCTTGTCATCTCACTCAGACTGTTTCAGCAGACACTCTTTATTGTCATCCTGAACTGACTGTTTCAGATTTTCAGATAAGTCCAACACCTTTAAGTTTACCATCCTGCTTGCTAGATAATCTAGTAGTAGGACTGTGTTGAGACTGAATCACTGGAATAGGAGGAAGCGAGATACTACTAGCAGCTCGCTCCATACCAGTACCATATGTATTTTCAATGTTAATGTCTTTACTTTGAACAGTGGAAGTAGGAAAAGATGTCAAATGGGACAGACACTGCACTAGATGAGTCTTGAAGTGGTCAGATGACGTTATGCTTAGCAGTGTCAGAAAAGATATATACAACTTCACAAATGCAGTTTCTTAGCTTCTGTTGTATGTTGGGGGTCTGCAGTGTCTAGTAACCAGGGGTTTTAGGTATAGTTGATAATTCTATTATCAACAGGGAAAATTTCCTTCCAAATATCTGTGTGCCATGCTGGAACAAGAGACATTGCAGAATGATGGAAAACTATTCTGCAAATCCTACTTATGCCTACAGCCTTCTCATTCAAGGCAGTAAATGGGCAGTGAGGTTGTGGGGCGGTATAAATCCAGTCTTTTTGCAGCAATTCCTTAAGAAATAGTTAACTGCAGTTTCTGCCAGTCAGTCTGATGACCTGCTCTTTACAGAAAGGCACGTTCAGCAGAGCCAGCCAAAAGGATAACCCACAGAGACTGGCATTTACAAGACTAATATTATTTATGTTGTAGACTTCAGTCTCTTGAGGTTCTTTGGGGCGAGGTTGTCAGGGTAATGGATGCCTTTACTCTTGTGTCCTGACACAACCAACTTTGATGTGATTGATCTTCCTGACAAAGAGGATAAACTATTAGTCATCCTTTGGGAAGACACTGTCTGGAATGAATAAACCTATCATCCAGTTTCACGTTATCACAGGGAAGATTTTAATTTTTGGTCAATTACAAATAAAGGGGCATTGACTTCACAACAGTTTCAATCTTGCTATTAAATATTAATTTGGAATTTTGTTTTTGTTTCTGTTTAAAATGTATGACATTTCTCCAGTATATGAGATCACAGTATTAATGGAGTTAGGTTTAAAAATACAAAATGCATGTTTAGGCTTTTGAAAAGGTTTGAATTTTTGTACTTTGTGGAGCTCAGTTGAATTCAGAAAATTTTTTTGTATTGTTTTGTATTCCAGTCATAGACAGAAAATGTGATTTGCAAACTCTACAGAATACTGTGTTCAGTTATAATTTTATAAAGTACTTAAAAAAATTAGACATCGTTACTGTGCATTGTAAGTCTTCTATTGTCACTTAAAACAAAGGTTATAATAGAATTATAACCTTCTTTAATAAAAGAAGCAAGAACATGGAGCTCTTGAATAATTAGCAGTGGATTCTTTTTAATTATGAAATAATCGTATTTAGCCTTATTTCTTATAAGTTTATTATGTCTTTTGCATCTTTTTCAACTGAAATGCCTATCCAACATCCAGTTCATCAGAAATGTTTAGAAATTTCAGTGAAACTATAAGTCTGTGGATATTGAGTAAAGTTTAATCAATTACATGGATTGCACTAGACAGTCCACCAGAAAGAAAATTTACATACAACTTGTCATTATGACTCTATTAGCCATTTACAGCATAAATTTAAATCATATACCTGTGTAATAGGGAAGGAGGGCTTCTGTTGAAAACGTAGAAGTTACTGATGGTCACAGCATGATAAAACTGCATTTCTGTTTTTCAGGTCTTAGGAACAGATGAGGATAATATGGGGGATGGTTGCTCTCAGAAACTGGCTTCTGCCAAGTTCCTTCGACTTTTGCTCCTGATACTGATTCCATGCATCTGTGCCCTTATCCTTTTGCTGGTAATCCTGCTTACCTTTGTAGGTGAGTGCTTTTTTAATTAAGGAGACAATTTTTTTTAATTAAAGAGACCAAAACCAAGACCACATTCTCAAGTGCTAATATAACTGTGGACATTAGATATCTATCTTAGCACACCTACCTAAAAAACGAATCTACCTAGTGACTTAGTTTGTTGCAGAGAAATAAATCTGATACTTAGATTTGGGTCCTTAAAACATATTTAAGTATTGATGAGGAAACATTTTCTGATTTTTCTCAAGGTAGATTTTTGAGGAACACATTATCTTGAACATGTAGATAGTTTTAGCAGCCATTCTACAAGTACAAAAGATACTTTGGTTTCAATTTTAGATCACTGTCAGTGGAATGGAATATTTATCCGTTTATGTCGTACATTCATATGCAAACCTGATTCTTATTTTCAGGTAAAATTTAATTTATAAATAGCCACAAATCTTTCTGAACAGCATACAAAGTACTACTGTTTAACTAAGGAAAATTATGTTCGTTTCTTCTACATACAAAATATGTATCAATGCAGAACCCCAATATGTTCTGTGGAAGCTGGCTCAAAGCATGTAAGATTTCATAATGGCTTAGTCTGTTAAGTAATTTTGTGTGTATGTTTTTCATTATTAAAAAGAGCTAATTTATTACCATAAATTTTTTAAAAAGTCTTCCCTTTGTTACTTTTAGAGAAGCTGACATTTCATTAAATTGCTTCCAGTACAAAATGAAGAAGACAGTAATGCTAGGTTAAAGCATTATTTCTTCAGGAAAAAATGTTTTAAAAAAAATTGCTTTTAGTGCTGAGTGTTTCTGGGTTTTTTCGCTTTTCCTTTTGTTAGTGATAATATTTTCTAATTGAGCTTCCTTAGGTACTTCAGAAGCACATCTGAAATAAGTAGGGTAATGTGTCCAGTATCCAGGTAGATATAAATCTGTTTTCCAATTTTAAAAACTCTAATTTCAATACACATCAAACAGTCAAACAGTTAGCAAGCATAGGAAGAAACTAAACATGTCTCAAAAGCACTGTCAAAATCAGGACAATTTAAATCTGTTTTCTCAATTCGGTCTGTAAAGGATATGCAACACGACATTGTAGGCCTGTTCTTTTCATTTAGTTTAAGTTAAGGAAGTAAAAAAACCCCAATGTTATGATTGACAGGTAAGTCTTGGGTTGTATCTAAGAACAGTCTGAAATGAATTAAGATCAAGGAAGTCTTGCAATTAGGAAATATGAAGCCGTTAAATTTGCTTTCCTTATGTTTAGCATTCCATTTGTATCTTTCATATCCTCTGCCCTAGATTTTAATTCTTTGGAGAGAAAACATAAAAAAAGCAGGTATATTTACATCAGCTCTACTCAGTCTCTTCCTCAGGCATGTATTGACCTGTCGTTAAAATGTATGAAATCCTCTGGGAAATGGAGCCTGTTCTGATCCTACTTATATAGCAAAAATCATGACAATCTCCTCTTAAAGTCAATTTAGTTGCTGTACGGTAAAGAATAAGGCTTGGTGTTAAAGTCAAACCGGCAAAAGTCCCTTCAGAAGCAGCTTTTGAATAAACATTCTATAATTTACTATTCTTCTCAGCAACTTTCATTTTCTATGCATTGATAGCCTAGAAGCAGATATATTTGATGACCAGAATTAGATGAACTAATGCTGTAGACATTTAAAGTGTATGTAATAGAATGTAGTCTGTTATAGTAACTAAGAATACACTATATCCAAAATAGTACTTCATATTTATTTCAGAATGATAATAACTGAATTCTAATATTGGTAAGAAGTCTTAGAGCGTAAGAAATAAGTTGATAGTGCTAACTAGCTAATAAAAATTATTTAATGGAAGGAAGGAAGGAAGGAAGAAAGATTAAGGAAGGAAGAAAGAAAAAAGAGAAAAGAAAGAAAAAGAAAAGAAAGAAAAACTGACTCTATTACTTCAGCTAACTGATGTGCAATTGTTTGGAACACTATGGAACATTCACAGTATCAGTAATGTGCCCATTTCTCCAGAGTGCAGAGTCATGGGTACAGACCCTGCAGTACAAAGTTCATATGTGCTGGCCAGTTGTAGTAGTTAAGCAGTGCTTTATTTCCTTTGCAATTGCCTCATCCATTACCCATACTTTGTTAGGCTGCTTTGCTCTGTTTCATTAGCTTGTTAACAGACTTGGTCTTTATGGGCTTTCCTGCTCTGAAAAGCTAGAAATCTTCCACAGTTTAAACTGCCAGAATATCAATTTACTGGCTTGAACAGTGTGACTGTTTATTGGTTCTCTTAACTGTCCATTTTTAAGTAAACTGTCCATTTTTTAAAACCTCTCCATATATTAGGCAAAATACTAATTCCCCAAAGTGAACAGCAACTGGAAATGGTCATTAAAGCTGCTGGAAAGCATTGCTTTGAAATGAATGAGTGTGGTCCCAGTACCTCAATTTTGTACCAAGCACAATGACAGCCATCATACTGTATGTTTCTGTCATCTGGACATGCCCAGCTGTAGGTGAAGACACAAATTGAAAATGGTTTTATCTATTTCTCAACTATTTAACTATCTGGCTTATGATTTACCATCTACAGCTCTGTATGAATTCATGTCTGAAAAATAGTTGGGTATAGTGTGCCTGTATACATGAATAAAATGCGTGTTCTGTATGTGCTGCATGTCTGCTAGCAAACATTGATAGAGAGTAATTAATTTCTCTTCACTGAAGAGATTAAGAAAGAACTGATTTTGAAATTTAAATATAGATGCTATAAAAGCATATCCAGTAAGCTTAATTTAAGGTTTTAGATACACAATAGTGTTTTTAGGGGAAAGGTGGGGGGAAGGATGAAAATTAAAGCAAATGGGAGCCTAGCACAGAGAGTGGATTCTGCAGCCTGGAATAAAGTGCCTAAATTCTCTATTGGTGCATTGGTAAAATGAGAGGATTGGAGGAAAATGTGGGTGAAGAAAGGGGTGGCTCAGGAAGGTGACCTAAAACTCTTACAAACTGAGTGGAAACAGAGTTGTCATCTGGAGCTAGCAAGCGGGGAAATGCCGGAGGCCCATGCCTGCGTCCCTCAAGGGCATGTGCACCTGAGCCAGGCTGATGTGTTTTTGGAGGGAAAAAAAAGTTAAGAAGAATTATAATACTGCTCATTTTCAGTGGAGATGATACAATTAGGAAGTCCTTTTGTGTTGAAGAGGTTCATTGTGTGGTCCCCCTGTTATAAGAGGAGTTATCACTAGGAAATTGTAAAAATAGAATGAAAAATGCTGTTAGAAAGATGGGTTGAAGAAACAAACAGCATTTGGAGATGTCAGTGAAACAAGTTAATGACCTCATGGCAGTGACAGATATAGTTATTATTTGTTGTTCCAGAAAAAGAATGAAATAAGTCTGAATGAGAAGATGATAGAATCCAGTGGGTAGCCTCAGTATTTTGCTTCAAAGTATTTATTTGACCACTGTAACCCCCCAAAGGGAACTCATCTTTCAAGAGTTTACCTGTCTTGTAATGTGTTGCCTCCTATTCTGCTGAGTCATATATAAATAGCTAATAATTTTAACTTTAATTTTAAATCAGTATTAATAGCTCTTTGGGACCAACGTTTTACAGGCTTTTTCTATTTTTATGCTGAGTGGAAGAGGAGTTAAAAAAAGCTTATTTTAACTTTATGAAAAAAACCAAAACTAGTTAAGTTTGAAACTGGAAACAAAGTAGGCTTCTGAATTCTAGAGATTCAGCGCTTTGTTTGAACACAAATATCTGGCATCCAAATAAAGTCACATTTAAGTGAACACAATATCTGAGCACAACCACTCACTCTTCCTTAGACTTTAGCAAATCATATTAATACTAGCCCCTATTTGTATAAATGCACTTGCCGTTTGGTTTGACCAGAGGACTCAAACAAAAGAAAAAAAAAAAGCTGCTTAAAGCTGCAGGTGGGAGATTTTTAGTTGCTTCTGTAAAATACACAGAGCAAATTCCTCCAAACTCCAATGATATATGAACATCTGATGGTGGAAAAACAGAAACCTTAATAAATATAAATATAAATATAAATATAAATATAAATATAAATATAAATATAAATATAAATATAAATATAAATATA
>VZUI01082134.1:0-30212 GCA_013401135.1 Cettia cetti
TTCAGGCTCCCTTTTATCCAGGTAGGAAGTCCGGGCTCTCCCCAGCACAGGGTGGAGCATCTCACACTGGGATGATGGAATGTGTCATGTGATTGGGGAGCCTTAATGAGCCATTATCAGCAGATAACCCCGTGGGGTGGATGAGTGATGAAAGAGATAAGAAACACTGCCCTACCCAGTTTAACAGCTGGGCCACTATCAGAAAGCATCCACCCCCCTCCCCCCGCAGTTACAAGAGATAAAGATAAAAACACATTTCCCCAACTGCTTTCAACAGATGAAATAGAATACACATTTTTTGGTTCCATAACCCAAGACAGGTATTTAATTGCACCGCTCCCCATGGGCACTGAATGCTCAGCTGACCCCTCCTCCTCATCCATGTCCCTGAACTCTCTCTGACCCCCCAAACTCTTGTGCATCCTCAGTGACCAAGGACACAGAAAAATGAAATTTATCTGCCGAGGTCTGTTCTTCCCAACTCTGCCCCAAAATTTGCAGTTTCAATTCCTTGCCTAATCTTTCCCATAGCTCAGGACAGGCAAGTTACCAAAATTTCTTGGGCCCAAAAGTGTCTTTATATGTGCAATGGAGAAGTGGAAGTTCTCTGATCCAAGGGACTGGGTCTGTATTAGGAAGTGTCATATTTATTTCTAATCCTAGAAGCATTTAAATGCTAGCTATAAAAATGTATATATATTATTTTTTATGCATAGTGAAGCTGTTCAGGGTTCTTTTCAAGGTTTTTATGGCTCCTTCTGTGCTTTGCACAGTTAAGCCCAGAGTGACTCAGTCATTCAGTTTCATAGAGGACAAGAATCCTTGTCCCAATACATTGCTTTACAAACTTCTTGAAAGGTTCCTGAAGTTTCTTAAATGTCTCTGGCTTATTGAGGCAAGATAGAAGAATGGGAGAAGATAGGGGGAAATGGATTTATTTCCAAAGGCTGTGCACTGAAAGCCTCACGTGTCAGGAATTTGCACTCCTGCCCTCGTGGTTAAAGCTTTGTGCAGCACCACAACTTGTGTTGGTGTGTCCTGTGCCCCTTCCCTGCACTGCTCTGTCCAGGAGTGGGCTTTGGGTGCTCTTCCATGGGAAAAGGTGACATGATTTGGGGAATTTCCATTCCTTGCCTTTCCCTAGCCCTGGTGCTGTGTGTTTCCTCTCTCCCTTATTTACCTGTGTTCTCCCAAGGCTCATGAATGCAGCCCAGCAGCAAGGACTGACCTGCCTGTGGCTCCAAGAGAGCTGCAGAGACACTTTGGAAAAGGGTCTGCAGAGGCAGGACAGGAGGGAATAGCTTCAGACTGTCAAAGGGCAGGGCTAGATTGGATGCTGAGACAATATTCCGGCTGATAGGAAGGAAGATGTTCAAAGCCATCCGTGAACCTTTCATGGAGTGATAATGCAGCACTGAAAGCCAGGGACCCTTTGCTCTGCAACCCCTCAGGTTCTGAAATCATGAGCCAGGCATCGGGAACCCATCAGATTAAGAAATTGTCATAAATTTGAACTTTTTTGATTGTCTTACAGTTTCTCTGTGTTTGTGGCTGATTTCCAGCCTCCTTTCTTTATCTTGCTTTCCCCTTGAAATCCGGAACCCCTCGAGGCAGTGTTTTCTGTTTGGTGGTGTACATAAAATGGGTGGCTGCTTCAAGTTTGAAGTAGGTGAGGTCATATTTTCAGGCCCCATCCAACCCTCTTAATTCCCCTTTACACAAAAAACCAACATTGGGATTCCAAATGGAACAATTGAATCCAGAAGCTGGAGACTCCAGAAGCCTGGAAATATTTGAGTCAGGTTGGATGGGGCTCTGAGCATCCTCCTCTAGCTGAAGACATCCCTGCTGACTGCAGGGGGGTTGGACAAGGTGACCTTTAAATGTCCCTTCCAACCCAAACGGTTCAGAGACTCCATAAACTCCAAATAAACTCTGAGCTGCCGTGAAAACCTCCCTGGAATCAGGAGAGCAGACAGGGAACAGTTCACACCAGACAGTGCCTTGGACAAAGCCAAACTCTCTGGAAGGCTCCAGGTCAATCCTTGCTCCGTGATGGTTTAGTTGCCATAGAGACAACCAGGTCTCACTTCATCTCCCAGCACTGTTGCTATTCACTGGTGACCCCTCTGGATTAAAGTTGGAGTGTTTTGGATCATTCTCTTTATTTTATCAGTGCTGTAGCACACCGCCTAATCCTAGCTGTACCTCTCAGGAAGTGAAAAAAATAAAAAGAAGGAGACAAAAAAAGAAGCCAACCTCCTTCCCCACCATTTGTTGTAGAGGCCTATTATCCAAAGGGGTGACAAGCAGAAAAATGAATTAACCAGAGCTTTGTAATGTCAGCGTTATTTATCGTGTCTAACTTTGCCCAGCTCAGCTGTGCATCAGCAAAGAAGTGCTTTTATTCTTCCCTGTTTTTACCTTTCCTCACTTCCTTGGCCTTCTGTAGGTCCTTTGCTCCTCCACACCATCGTTACAGAATCTTTTCCTCCTGCTCCCAGCCAGGTGGGTTTCTTAGATGAGATGAGGGGCTGGGGAAGAGATGCCCTGCAGGAGGTGAAGGAGGGGAGACCTCCCAGCTCTCATCTTCCCCCTCCTTCCCCTCTGCCCCTGTGATAATCCAACCACTCCGTTGGGTTTATTTCCTTTGATCTTTAACTCATACAAGAAGTAGGTGCTGAGACTGGAACCGGCCTCTGTTACCCTTTTTTCCCCCCACCTCTGCCTTTCCCTGTGCATACTCTGCTGAGTCTACGCCCTCTCCCACCTGCTGCAGTAAAGACTTTCAAAAGGAAAAATGGCACTTGCTGGCAGGAGGCAGGAAAACAAGGGACTTTCAACCGGGATCCAGCCTGAAAGCAATGCCCTGGCAAGAAGCCCACAAACACTTCAGATGTGAAGCACCGAGTCACAGAGCAAAGAGGCAAAAAATGCATCCTTGTGAAGCCATAGTGAGGCTGCACCTGCTCGAAATGGCTGTAGCCAGTACACTGTGACACTTCAAAGCTGCCAGGGAATGAGATACTGGAATAAGATACCCCTGGCAGGGTGTAAAAGTAGCCAAATCTTGCACTGAGGCAGCCGGAGTGCTGCTTGACGTAGGGAGCAAGCCTGGAGGATAGTATGTGTGTATCCAAATGACAGATGATGGGGAGAGAAATAAATTATCTTGCAGTGTGTCTGTCCCTGTATGAGTGTTGCTGGCTTCCCTGCATGGATTTCGAGACCATCTTCACTGTGAATTTCTCCTTCCAACACCCACAGCCTGCAGATCCTACAAATGCACTAATAAATCAATCAGGTTATTGGCTCCAGAGGTGATAGCTGGGTTTGCTGGTTCAACTGGGCTGGTTTTTGCTGGTTAAAATCCAGTTGTTTCCTCTCTGAAGGTATCTTGGTGGGGTAGGCCAGCCCAGAGCCGACAGCACGTCAGGAATTCTCCTGGAGGAGTGGGCAGCTGCACCAGTGTGGCATGCAGGCTGTCAACTGGCAGTAAATCTGCTTCAAGCTCTTTTGTTGTGCCAAGCAATTGCTGAATAACTTCTCTGAATTACTTCCAGTCGATATCTCCTATATGAAAAGCTCACAGAAAGCTTATTATGTTCAAAATTCGGCAGATACGGATTCTCACACGCTAAACATCCATTAGCAACTGGATAAAGGCAACTCTTGGGATCACATTTCTGTAGGGGCAGCTTTTTGCAAATGTGCAGGTGAAGCTGGCTTTGTGTGAAGCATCTTGGATGCATTCTCATACAAGAGAAAATAAATTCTTTGTAAAATCTGGTGGTTGATGCCAGGCATGAGATGAGCAGGGCTGCAGGCAAAGCCAAATCCTGTTGTTGAATAAACCTGAAGAGGAGGGAAAATTCAGCTTGTTTGTAGGTGATTTTTAGCCCCATGCTTCAAGGGTTAATTTTGGAGAGATGAGATCTTTGAATGGGGAGAGAACATCTCTGTCCTTGCTGCCAGGGCATGCTGAATGGGCATTTCAGTAGATTTTTTTTTAAAATTGTGAAGTTGTTTTTAACATGCTGGGTAGAATGTCATGGCAGGATTTTCAAAAGTGGCCAGCAAAGGACTGACACTTCTCTAATTAGAGATCCTGGGACCCTGGGGAAGCAGCAGAGATGACCTCTCCCAAAATTACTCTTTCCAAAGCAGCTGCCCATGGTCAGAGTCCTGCTTTAGAAGGAACAAGAGGCTGTACAGCTGCATCCCATGAAGGTGAAATTATTTCCTATTGTCCAGCTGCTAGAAATGACTTCAAAATAACCGGTTAAGTCAATGCACCAATTACTCTGTGGTTACAATCTCCAGAAGGTAATTCAGGCCTCAATTGCCCTGGGAAAGGATCTGTCTTTTTCCTGTTGACTGGATGGGAAGCCTGAGATGAGAATTCCCAGCTCAACACTGTGGCTGACTAGAGCTCAGTGGGGTAAAGCCAGTCACAATCCTGGTTTTGACTTCATTTTTCTCTGCTAGGATCATTTCTTGTGAAAGGGCTTGTCAGATCTCAGAAAGAAAAAGTAAAGTGGAGTGTTGGAAAGTGTAGAAAAGGAAAAATGAATAATTTATACAGCTTTTAGTGCCTCCTATTTGAACCAACTTGTGTTTGAAACAAAAATTATCTCTGTTAGACTTGATATTGACTATGATGGATTCAAAGCAGAGCCCCAAAATCTCCAATTTCTCAGTTTTGAGGAGCTTTCAGTGATGAACCAGACAATTTTTTGGCCACTGCAGAGTTGATGTTCTGCACCAAAATCCAAACTGCCACCAATCTGCTGCTGTCTGTGATCTGAACTTCTCAGAGTTAGTCCCCTACTATTTTCTTCTGAGAAGACAAACCCTGAGATGACTTCAGGCTGAGTCAGAGCTGAAGGAGACCCTGAGATCAGCTCAGCTGGTTGGAGGATGGTGCTCATAATGCCAAGATTGGTTTGATTCCCACACGGGTTCCTTTAGGAGCTGGACTCGACGATCCTTGTGGGTTCTTTCCAGCTCAGAATATTCTGTGTGATTGTAGAGGTGAAAAGCTGGATTTACATGAAGGGAGATCTCCTCTACCTGGGCTGGTGGCTTGAATACCTGTGCAGGGACTCAGGTCTGTGCCCTGAGGGTTGGTCCACCCAGGCTTGGTGACAAATTGCTTTGATCTGTTCCAGCCAGACGAAGGTTCCACCTTTGCCATCTTCTGCAGGCACCTCTGGTCTCACCCTCCTCATGCTCCAGGCTGGCTGGACATCAGCCTGCTACAAACTGGAAACCACAGAGTGGTGCTGGTTTCCTTTTCATCCCGTGGCTGCCAATGCCACTGGGAGCCCAAAGCAGGGACAGTGGTGGCAGCAGGGACAGGGAGGGGGCTGGTGTGACACCCTAAATCACTCTGGGTGTGTTTCTATGCCTGTGTGTTCTTTCATCTGGGACAGCAATCTGAACTGAACCCCCATGAACCCCGCCCAGTGACCGTGGATAACATGGGGAGGATGTACCTGCCCCTCTGCTGGCCATGACCTCTCCTGTCACCCGTTTGGCTGCATTGCCACAGAGGTGTCAGGGAAAGAAATGAGTGGTGAGTCAGGCCAGCAGTATTTGGTATTTGGATTTACCCAGGGCTGACCTTCCCTCTGCACTCAGCAGCTCGAGGGATTTTGCCAGCAAAGCACCCAGAATTCCAGCATCACCTGATGGACTTTACCTCTCTCCCTACCTCTTCCCACTCTCCTCTCCTTTCCTCCTCCTTGGTGCTGGCAGAGCAGGAGTGCAGGCTGCCATGCAGGCAGCAATCTCGTGTCCAGGGGAATTAAAAGGATCTCAGAATGTGGGATGCTCCCTGGTGCTCCTGGCCTCAACTCCCTGCTGTTCAGAGCCCGGTGGTGCCGCTCCTTGCAGGCAAAGGATCAAAAATCATCGTGTCCTTTGTCACCGAGCTGTCACCAGGGTCCTGGCTGCAGCAGGGCACAGGGGCAGGATGTGATTGATTTACTCTCTTCCAAGGGAGCATTAGCTCCAACCCCTAGCCCTGGAATTTCCAGGATCCTGGGGGATGCCAGTCCAGCTCAGCTGCTGACACGATGCCCTGGGCACCCCTGAGAGGTAGAGGAGGAGAGCAGAGGGATGAAGGAGCTGGAAGCACCCACGGCAGTAGGGCTGGGAAAGGACATGGCTCCAGTTTCCACAGCAGGCACACCAGTGAGAGCTGGAGCTCCCTGCCCAAAGCAAATGCCTGCATTTATCATTGCCAGGGTGATTTCTTGGCCACCCAGGCTCTTCTGGGAGTGAGAGGTTGTCCCATCTCTACTTTTCAGTTGCCTCCACCTCTGGAGAGCAGCAGCACTTCTCCCTTAGGGAGACCACTCTCCATTGCTTGTTGAGCAGCAGCTCCTCACTTCCAGCAGCTGCATTCCTCCCCTAAAAATGCCCTCTCCCTTGCCTGTTTGCATCACCAGACTGGAGATGGACCAAGAACTTGGACCTGCTCTAGTTTGGGTAAAATGGATCTCACACCCATTATTTAGATGTCCCCATGCCTGCACATGGAGAAATGTGTTTAACATATTTTGTTTGCTTGCTGCAGGTTGAAATACACCTGGTTCTTCCTGACATTTTGATCTCCAAAACTCCCTGATGTGGCAGACAGCTGGGGGCTGGTCTTGTTTCCCAGGAAACAAGTGATAGGACAGGAGGAAATGGCTTCATTGAGCCAGGTGAGGCTTAGATTGGATATTAGGAACAATTTCTTCATGGAAAAGATAATTAAACATTGGAACAGGCTACCCAGGGAAGTGGTGGAATCACTGTCCCTGGAAATTTCCCAAAAATGTGTAGATGTGGTGCTTAGGGACACATTTTAGTGCTGAAGATGGCAGCATCAGATTGATGGTTGATTCATTTATAAAAAACTCAATGATCATTTCCAGCTTTCATGATTCCTTGATTCTATTCTTTGATGGTGTTTCTGTGGTTGTATCAGGCTTGGTTTGAAGCTGTGCCTTTGTTTGCTTTTTTTTTTTTTCCATATTTGTTTGCATATTTATGTTCACCCCTCATTTAGGCACCCTGGGAACATCTGTGAGAATTTCAGAGGCTGAATAAACTTTCAATTGTTGTTGTCTCTCACCCCAGAATTAGCTGCATTTCTTCAGTGGATTAAGTGATTTTCTCTACTTTCTAATTTTTAGCAATCTTGATATTCTCAGATATGTGCTGGGTTCTCCCCTCACTCATCACTGCTGTAAATTGGGTGTGAACTTGGCACACAAGAGGAGTTGTCCCTGTATTGACTGAATCTTTTACATGGGCAGGTAGGGACAGAACAAGGGTTAAATGTTTTAAATTAGGAGAGGAGGCATTCAGAGACTGGAAATATGTGTGAGGGTTGTGAGGCCCTGGCACAGGGTGCCCAGAGGAGCTGTGGCTGTCCCTGCATCCCTGGAAGTGTCCAAGGCCAGGCTGGATGGGGCTTGGAGCACCCTGGGACAGTGGAAGGTGTCCATGCCCATGGCAGGGGTGGGAATGGATGATCTTTAAGATCCCTTCCAATCCAAACCATTCTCTGATTTTAAGAACCTTCCCATCTACCTGTCTCTCTATGGTGCTCCAAGAGGAGGAAATAACTCTGATTTTGCTGTTTAAAATCCCAATGTGCCCATCTGAAGTACAAACCTGCCATACTGGTGCATACTGGTCGATTTCTAACAGTGGATGTGCATTGGCTGTAAATCCCCTGGAGGCACTTGGGATGGAAGTTCCTTTAACAAAATAATCTGTGCTAAATTAAGTTCTCTGTGTAAACAGGTGCACAAGGTTTGGCTTCCCAGAAATAAACTCAGAGGCAGCAATTTTGGGTGTGTTGTGTACTAGGGCAGCAAAGTGCAAGGGAAATGAGAGACCAGAGCCTCGAGGAGTTAAATGAGCACTTTGGAGCTTAAGAACCTCCTGATGCTTCATGGGAAAATGGGAAAATATTCTATTTAGAGACTGTACTGCTCACACATCAGATGTTTTCTCCAGTTCTCTCTCTCTCTGTGTAATCTTTTTTTTTTTTCTTTTTTAAATTATCATCGGGGGCAATTTGCATGAGAGGGATCTTTGTCTGTGAAGTGCCCATCTGCTGTGCAGCCCCACCTCCCCCCTGACGACACAGCCATCTGCTTTTGACATCACAGCCACTGGCACCTGAGTAACACCTTGCCTCCTTGTCACCCTGAAAGGATTCCCAGGAGCTTTCCCTGGCTTTTACCCTCCAGACAGGGATGAGCTGGCTCAGGATGGTCTGGGCTGCTGAGTGGGAGGTGCAGACGACCAGAGTCACGAGCAGTTTTGAGCAGGGACTGTGATTTTTGATTTGCCTTTGTGTGACACGTCATGTGAAGGAGAAGTCCCCTTGTCTCTGCCTCCTGGGAATTGAATAATAATAATTATGAGGCTGATGATCGCTCTTGTGAAGCGGTGTTTGATTAGCTTCACTTGCATCTGCTTGAGACACTTCTAATTACACAGCAGTGTCCTGGTGTCATTCATCCTCCAAACTAAAACTGATTTGCCCTTCAGAGCTCGTCCCACCCCAGTTGGGGATGCTCAAAACCAGACTGAGAAGGGAAGATATCCACTACAGACCTCGCTCTTTGACTGATTTACCTGCTCAGGGCTTAGGTGCTACTTGGATAAGCACAACATATCTGAAAAAAAAGTGTATCCAACAGCCCAGATGGTCATGGCTTAGTGAAAACAGTGCCACCTTCCAAAATGCCAGCACTTGTCTCGCTGTGTGTCCTCGGGTGGGTAACAGCACGGGCTGTCACAATTGCTGCACATTGCAGGGATTTGCTGTGGTGAATTAAGAGAGTTCCCTTCAGGTTAAAACCCTGCTGCATCTGGATTTCTGGGCAAATATATTCATTTTCCTACCTAGAGTCTTTGTCCGGGTGGTGTTTGAGGTCTGAGGTTTTTATGTGTGGTTTTTCTCTTGGGTTGTTTTTTTTTTTTTTTTTTAATTTTTTTTTTCCCTCCATATAAATCTGCAGTGGGTTTCTCTCCTTTGGGAGGGTGCAGAACCACTGCAAAGCCTCTCTGGTCTGGCTGCCATCCACCCAGAAACCCTGAGCACCTCCCAGGCACGTGTAGGGATCAGCTGTAAATCCAACACGTCCGGGAAGGGCTGTGCTCTGCACAACCCCTGTTGGAGCAGGCTGGGAGATCCCACTTCATTTCATGGAGTGTGGAAGTGCTGCTGCAAGGTCTTTTTCCTGGTATTTTAATCACCAAAAAGTGCAGGGTGATGCTAACAGAAAACTTACATCAAATTCAAGGCCTTTTTTTTTTTTTTTTTTTTTTTTCCAATGAAAGCAATCTGTAAGCAAGGCTTGGATAGGAATTTGGAAAATGTGGGTTTAGGGTTTTGAAATGAAACTTGTGAATTACTCCTCTGGGAACTGAGCTTATCTTCAAAATTCACTGAAACAAAACAGCCAACTGTAATATTATTGATTAACATCAGCATGGTGGTGACACTGCTTTTGATGATAATAATAAAACACTAAGAACAGAAGAAGGGGAAAAAAAATGTTTTGTTTCAGGTCAAGCTTTTTTGTTTTACCTGACCCATTTCCCTTCACTAATCCTTCATTTAAGTAAGAAAAGTGAAGGAGCAAGTGGTGTGGATTAACTCTGACCAAAATTAAGACCAACAAGAGATGTTTTCCTTGGCTTGTAACCAGGAAGTTCGATCCTGGGAATGGCCATGGCATTAAATGTGTGCACAGCCACTCCTCACCACACTCCATCAAGGCAGGGGGGGTTAAATCCTGGAGTGAAGTGCTTCTGAGCAGGTTCCCAGCCTCTCCAGCCTCTCCTTTGCATGGGAAATACCAATACACGACCCTAAATTCCTCTTGAATCCAGACCTATTCTTCCCCCTTCTGCCACGGCCGGGGGGAATCGAAAGGAGCAGCAGGGAAAATTGTTCCCCAAAGTTTTCCTTGCCCATCAGCAGGTCCATTAATCTCACTGCAGAGCTGCTGCTGCACCAGGTGCACAGATCATTCTAACATTGCCACCATCCCTTGCCAGGAGAGGCTCATGCTGGATGATAACGCTCCTCTAATCCACTCACTGGAGGTGGTGCAGTTCGAATTCAGCTTCTCCCTCTGATGGCGTCTCCCTCAGCGCCAGCACCCCTCTGAGCCACGGCAAACTCTTAATCCTGTGCAAGCATCTGTCAAATTCTCTTCCCACCCGGGACCCCCTCTTCAGGTGAGCCCTGGATTCCGTGGGAGATGATGAAAGCCGGCAGCACCTTGCGGGATCAAACGCGCCTTTAGGAGCGGCACGGCCGCTTTGAAGGCTCCGTGGGGAGCTGGGAGAAAACCCTCTCCTTCCAAAATCTTGTCTTGGAGAGGGCATCCCGACGATGGAACAAATCCACCAGCAGTCAAACGCTGAAGCATCCCCCCCTCTCCCCCTTGCTTGTCCTGCTCAGGCAGACTGGAGCTCGCGGAATGCCGGTGCTGGTGGGAGCTGGCAGGATGCCGGGGCTGCACAGAAGGCTGGGGGGCTTGTGCCATGTGGGAGCTGGGCAGACTGGGAGCAGCTGTTGGGAAGTCAGGCAGTTTGGGTTTGTTTGCAAAGAGGGATGCTGGGGGTGAGAGGCTGAGGGGGAGCAGACAGCCTCCCTGTCTCCCCCTCTTCGAGGGTGGTGTTGCTTTTCTTCTAAACTTAAAGAGGGTTTTTTTTTTTTCTGTGCCCCGTGAAACAGGGGAAGGATGGAGTTATTCAAGTCTATTGAAAGCAGCGCACAAAAGCTTCCCCAGGCTGCTTCACTTCGTGGTGCAGGTCTCCACCCAACGGGCTGGGGGGCTTGGGGGCATTTTTAGCTTTATGCTGGGGTTTTTCTCCACCCACCCTTGTGGCCAGTCCCTTTCCATTCTAGGGTGGCCTTCGCCCAATTTCCTTAGTTGGTCAAATTAATCGACTCTGTTTTATTAAACAACTCATAATTGAAGTATTGAAGGCCTTTTGGTTGCCTTAAAGCCTTGATCTATTACTGTGCTCGTCATTGTTTAAAACATAAAATGTCTCAGTTATCCCTTTCTTCTCCTTGGGAAGTCCAAAGGAGTGAAGCTTTGCAGATTGTGGATGTCACAGAACATCATACATTTGTTTTCCCCTTTTCTAGCAATTTAACACGTTGTGCTTTTGCAGAGGTTCAAAAGTTCGCTCAGCAACAGTTGGTTCTTGGAGCTCGTTGCAAAGGCCTGTGAGGAAACTAAAAAAAAACCCCAACCAACACCATTCCATGGCTGCAGGACATAACAGCAACAAACCACATGTAATGCCCTTAATGTTGCTCAAATTATGCAAGAATGCAACCCCCAAACCCCAGCAACCCCATGTTTTCTGTTTCCTTACCACATGTCAGCGTGCTCTGCGAGTCGTTAGAGGTGAAGCCTGACCTTTGCGTCGGGCGCTCTCTGACTTTCTTTTAATTTGACCCAGCAGCCAGGATCAAAGCCCTGGTATGTTCAGACAGCCTAAAAATATGGGGAAAATCCTGTTTGTCCTTCAGCAGGCTTTAGCACGCAGTGGGGAGAGCGCTGTGGAGGGCTGGCTTGGCAGATGTTGCCCACATCACGCCTTTGCCATCGGTGCCACTTCCAGAGCCCGGAGCCAAGAGCTGTGCTCTGCTCTCCTAAATGCTCACAGATGGGACCCAAAATCATGCAGAGGGTGCCCAAACAGTGGAATCACTGAGTGGGGATGGCTGCTGGGGTTTGATGGATTGTGGGGGTGGTTCCTGAGCCAGCTGGAGAGGTAAGGGGGATCCCCTCCTGACAGGTGGACAGTGTTGTGGGATGGGAACTCATTTGCTCTCTTGGTTGTGAAGGGTGGCAAGCAAAGGTTCCTCCTCAAAAGATGGTTCAGGGAAATTGTTGATTCACTGGGTTTTATCTCGTTCTGAGGTAATTCAGGAGTGGGCAGCAGTGCAGGGTCTGCCAGGGAAGCTGGGCTGAGCTGGGTGCTCCTGGGGAGAGATTCTGCCCTCTGGTTTGGTGCTGGGAGGGCACTCAGGGTGACGGGGCTGGGCTCTTCCTGAAGCTCCTAAGGGTGACAATAACGCCCTGAAGGCATAAAAATTATGACAGATCTGATGAGCAGCCCTGAGTTCATTAACGTTTCCAAAATCAGGCTCTGACCCCGATCATTGCAGGGGAGTTGGACCATGTGACCTTTACAAGTCTCTTCCACCCCAAGCATTCTATGATTCTGTAATTCCACAGTCAGGATTCAAACGTGCCCATGCATTTATCCACAGATTGCTGCATGCAGCAGTCCCTGGGTACACCCTGCCATCCCCTCTTGTCCCAGTTCCAGCAGAGTTTTCCCCACAGGTCCCTTCTGTAGCTGTAAAGGAGTCCCCAGAGCATCCCAGAGCCAGGCTGGTGACACAGAGGGGCTCACACCGTGTGTCCCCAGACCTCTCAGCAGCCCACACGAGCATTCTGTGCACAATGAAGGTGGCAGACTGTCAAAACTTTAGCTGTGCTTTCCTGACTCCTCAGCCAGCTTCCAGAGAGGGGCTGCAGTATCTTCTGGGCTGTCAGCCATGCCAGAGAGCTGGAATTCTGGAGTCTGTCTCCTGGCACTGCTGCTGGCTGCCGTGCACTCCTCTGTCTGCTGCTGCTGCAGGCAGTTTGCCGGTTTTGTCTCTGGGAGGATGCTAAACACCATCCCTGCCCCTGGAATGCCCACTTTGCTTAATTATCAGCACATTTTCCAAGGTGGTTTTGGCATGAGCCAATCTGTCGTGTCTCAAGGTGAAGCCCGGAGCTGCTCCAAGGGTTCACACCTCCTACAACCCATCCTCAGTAAGCAGAGTCGGGGTAATCCCCCCGGTTTGGTAGCAAAAGGATAAGAAAGCACAACCCCAAGCTGTGCCATGTCACCTGGGGACAGCAGAAGTGTCTGTGGCTCGTTTTATATTGAGTTCACAGAGGAGCCAGGGTTTGCAGTTTGACTTTTCGCTCAGCAGCACCACGATGCTCCTGCGCTCCCCCGAGTGCCTCCCCTCCCACAGAAACACCAGCAACCCCTCCTTTGAGGAGATTTATGAGCCAGCAGGGCTGACACCACTTTGCTCAGGCCCTCAAGGCACAAGCAAGGCCCCAGCCTTTATTTTTTATAGCATGGAGAGTCCCCTCAGCGGTGACAAACGCGGCGTGGCATCGAACTTCAAAGGCTGTTGGAGCAAACTTCTCCAGTCTGGTGCCACATGGCCAGGAGGGACAGGGCTCCAGTGACAGATGCACCCACAGATGCACAATCAGGGGACAGATGTGCCCTTGGCAAGGGGCAGGGTGTAGGAGAAGAGGTGCAGACCCCAGCTGTTGTTTCACCCCTCATCCCTCTATACTTTGTAGGGGTTTTATTTTGATGGAAATTTGGGGGTCCTGAGCGAAGGAGGAGCAGTTCCTGCTGTGGGGTGGAGCCTGCTGGGTGTGTTCCCATCTTCTGGTTGGGATTTACTCCGGGGGGTTTGGCTCCTGTGGTGTGACCCGGTGAGCAGCACGGGGATGCAGCTGGAGCCCCACCCTCAGAGCATCCCCAGCTCCGGGATGGCGTGGGGACAAAAGGATTGAGATGGTGTGAAATAAATGCCATTAATTTCCCCTTAAATGGAGATTTCTTTCGCTACCCTCTCCAAGCACTTTCTCTGCAGAGAGGCTCAAGTGCCCACACGAACACTGCTCCCTCCTGGGGTGCACTGGGACCCGCTAATTCCACCCTGGAGGTGTTAAACTGCATCTTCGCTAGGTGCTAAAAGGTGTTTTGTCCTGTTCACCGTGGGGAATAAAAGGAAACACGGAAAGAAAAAGCATTTATTTCTCCTGTCTGTGCACTCTGTGTGGCTGGGCCGTTCTCCCTTGCTGTTCTTGGTATTTTTCAAGTCTGGAAGAACACGAGAGAGCAGGAGTTTGTGTGTCTGTGAAGGCAGGAATTCTCCCATAGCCCAGCAGTGAATCTCTTGGTCCAGACTGGGAATAAGCTATATTCTCCCTGTGTTGTCCCTTGTTTGTTTTCCATATTTTGCCATTTAACTGCGAATCCTGGTGGGCCTACCTGCCAGGAACACTAATGCCATGTGCCCTGCAGCTGTGCTGCTGCAGCTTTTCCATGGTCATTTATCCAGCATTGCAGTGTTGGGAATGCTGTGACTTCTCATCAGAGAAAAAAAGGTGGAGGAAAAACCGTGGTTTTTCTTGCCCTTTTCTCCGTGTTTATCTCCACAAGCAGGGAAGCACCACCTTCCCTGGCTGCAGATCGACTCACTGCATCCCTGCCTTATCCTCAGACTCTGGAATTTCCTGCCTTTGCTCCTGGGCCAGAGGTCAGGCTGCCCAGGGCAGACCCTTGGATGCTTCTGGGCAGAGCCGCATCACTCTTGGCAAATTTGAGCAGGTCCAGAAGCAACTCCTGCTCTTCTACCCCAACCTGCAAACACTCAGAGAGGCAAATAACTACGATTCACAAGAAAACAAAGCTGTTAGGATTCTCCTTTGTGCCCTTAATAAAGGTAATAAAGCTGCATGCAAAGAGACAGAGGTTGGAAGGCACGGAGAGCAGAGCATGATTGCACCAGAACATGATCTTCGAGGTTTCCTTCTTTAGACAGGACCTTTTATCCTTTAACAGGGTGAGGGGAAGGGGCTGGCAGGAAGAGCAGAGCTCATCCAGGGTTCTAGGAGATGTGCTACAGCTGCAACAGGTTGGAGAAAGGGTTTTTAGGGGTGGGTGTGAGCAGGGCTGTTCCTGCATTGGTGGAGCCGAGTTTTCTTTACTGTCAGTGGTTTCCTCCTGCCCTGGCCCTGCTGGTGGGGAAATCTTTCCCCTTCTTCCACGGGGACCGCAGCTGGCAGCTCCCACCACCATTTGGAGGCCTGGGGACAGCACGGTGTCCTGTCTGTCCATCCTGACGGGCAGAGGGGTTTGGAACTCCACGGTCCTCAGGATCATTTCCAACCCGACTCAACCACACAGGAAAAGCGGGATGTGACTCCTGGACCACGACACAATCTCTCCTCCCTTCCAACAACACCGAGCAAAAAGAAAACCTCAAACCACCAGCCAACAAATCAATCAATCAATCAATAAATCAGTGTCCCGTTGCGATGGTGGCTGAGGAGGAGGAGGAGGGGGAGGAAGAGAATTTCAATGCAAGTTGTGCCAGTGGATCCCGGTTAGCAGAGCTGTCTGGCGCCTGAGAGGGATGTCTGTGAATGAAGGGAATTTGTGAAGCTGCTGCCACACGCTGCAGATGACGCTCTCATGTTAATGCACATCTCTCTCACCCAAACTTGGGGATTTCTATCCCGAATCCTGCGGGCTGTGAAAGCAGAGCCGCCGCACAATGCAGCTCACCTCATTGTGGATTCCTGGGGAGTGCAGCATTGCAAGGGGGAGCAGGTGCACGCTTTGGAGGAGGTGGGACCAGCAATTATCAGCCCGAGCGTTAATTGTCGAATTAACATCACACTGCGTAACACAAGTAAATAAGAGTCGGCAGTGTGGGTTTCTTGCGGAAACCTTCATTCCAAGGGCTTTGTGTCTGCTCTGATCTCTCTTCCACCTCACGTTACAGAGCCTGGCAGGAGTGCCTGGTGTTGTCTAAAACAGCGTGGATGGTTTTCCCCCAAGTCTTGCACTGCAAAGCAGGATTCAACGTGGCTTGAACATGCAGAACTGGCCTGGACATAATTTCTGCAGAAGTGCCTATATTAACCCAGTCTATTATCTGCCTGCAGATTGGCCGTGGGTGGCTCTCCGTCCTTTTGGCAATTTCCGTGGGTTTTCTGCTGGTAACTCTGACCAGAAGCTGTTAAAAATCTGCTGTGCATTCCACACTCAGAGGCAGCTGCATTTCAGGAGTGGAGTGATACTCAGAGCTGAACCCCCCTTTTCTCCAGGCATCTTCATCTGCCAGGCACTGCAGGTCCCTCAGGATGATTATAAGGTATTTATAGTTGAGGAGATGGATGACTTAGTCCTAACAGCCTGAATGATATCACAGCCTTAAACACAGACAGCTAGAGGTCACATTTGATTACATAAAAACTGGATTTCAGCCCAAGCAGCTGGGAGAGATGTTCCTCCCTCCTTGAGAAATGACAAGTGCAAAAAAAATAAAAAACAAAAAAAACCCCCAAACCCATCTTTCCTGACTCGGGTTCCTGAGGCAGCCAAGAGCAGAGTGCAGGGTTGGGTGCCAGTGGCTCTGTTATCCTTGGCAGAGAGAAGCAACTTGTTAGTGGTGGCAGCAGAGCCCAGCTGGCAGGGTGGAGAGGCCGTGGCAAGCTGAGTGTCCCCAGCATCCATCTCCCTGTCCCCTTGCAAGGAGGGCACCAGGACGTGCCTCGTCTCTGTGCTGATTGCTCACCCACGCCTTTGTGGCTGTATAAATTCCTGCTGCTATTATACAGGGAGGTGATGCAGAACAAAGCTGCTGATTAACACGTGGAGGAGCCATGGATGCTCCTGGGAAGGGACAGGGACTCAGCTCCAGCCACTGCCAGCTGGGCAAAGCCTGGCCAGATCCTCCAGGAAACCCCTAAAGCTCAGGCTTCCTCCATGCTGGGGATGGTGGGGTGAGATGTGAGGTTGGTATTTTGCCCCCTATGCCCCAGAAAAAAATAAAATATGCGTGGGACAACTCTCCTGTCCTAAATGAATTTGTTGGCATCTATCTTCTCTGTGGTCAGCCCTTCTCACAGGCTGGCAAAAGGATTGGTGCAAGTTGGAGAAGCCCTGTTTGTGTGTGGGGAGGGGCAAGAATAAAACAGGAGAAGGGACAGGAGGGTGGGAGTGGGAAGAGAGAGCCAGAGCTGAAAGACCAGAAAGCTTTGCTGGTTGGGAGCCAGGCACCTGCACGTGAGGGGAAGAGAACAGGACAGGTGAGGGGAAGAGAACAGGACAGGTGAGGGGAAGAGAACAGGACAGGTGAGAGCAAGGTGGGGCTGGCTCTGAGCTGTTGAGGTTTGCTGGCTTGGTTCCCTCTTGCAGACAGCACAGAGCTGAGCAGATCCATGCCTGGATGGATTTTAGCTGGATGCTGCTCAGATGGAGAGCTGCCAGAAAAGTGAGTAACCCCAGAAAAAGCCAGGACTGGGTCTGGGAGGGACCTGCATGAGACCAGGAGCCACATGATTTGCAGTTGCTGTGGTCCTCTGGCTTTGCTGCATCCAGGTGGAGATGAGGGTTGGAGGTGCTTCCAGCCAGGAGGGCAAAGAAGGTGTGATGGTGTCCTGTTTATCACCTTTCTCCTTTCCCTGGCAGAGTTCTCCTCATTCCCAGCCCCCAATTCCTGCAGCTCCAGCCACCCCTTGCCTGCAATCCTCCATCCCCCTGCAATCTGCTGTGGTGCTCAGCCAGGCTGGGCTTTTCCAGACCCTTTTCCAGGTGAGCCTTGGTGTCTGTGGCTAAGGCTGAGACAAAAAGGGAGGGCTGGAGGTGCTGCTCTCCTGCCAGAGCTGAACAGTGGTGGGGAAGGGAGGTCAGACCTGTCCCCATGCAGGCAGTGCTGCCTGGTTGGGGGGCAGGAGGAAACACAGCAGCAGCAGCTCTTTTGTGTCCTCCTGCCCTCGAGCTGGAGGGGCAGAGGCAGGCATGAAATTCCCCATCCAGCCCTGTCAGGCTGATGGACAGAGCAGCCCCCTGCCCCTCCTGAGGGTGTGGGGAGGCCCAGCAGAATGGAGAGGAGTCGTGTCTGGAGGGGAGGAGCAGCTTTGAGAGTCTGGGGTCCCTTCTGGAGCCAGTGCTGGGCGTATCTCACACAGTTATATCAGCAGTGCTGGACACAACCTCAGCTCTTGGGGTCACCAGGTTCATGGACATGAGTGCCTGCATTTTGTGTGTCCCTATGGACAAAGAATATAGAGCACAGCTACTCCAGGTTCATCATCACCCTTCCAACAGCCACCCCTGGTCTGTGAAGGCTCAACATTTGTTCTACCTCTTAAGAAAATCCAAATTCCTGCCAGGAGCACAACCAAAGTCCCTGAGGTTTGGCAGAAACCAACAAAACCCACTTAGAGTGAGCCCAGATGCTGAGCCCAGATGAGGGATGGTGGCCACATGCTGCACCTCCATGCAAATCCTGCTGTCACCTGTAATAATACTGTGAAGCACAAGGTGTTAATCAGAGACCTGACCCTCCCCATTTGTGCAGTTCTCCAGCCCTCCAGCAGTGGTATTTGACCCTCCAGAGGCAGGCAGATGTGGATGTTGCAGTCAGGGTGCAATAGATTTATTTTTCCAAGCTGTCATTCTGTTTAGGGTTGTATCACAGAGCTGCTTCTCCACAGCTGGAGAAGGGTGTTGGGTGTCTTGATGGGCCCAGGTGGTCCTGAGCTGGTTGTCTCCAGCTTTGTGCATGAAACCAGGAATCAGAATTAATTAAACCAGAATATTTGTGTATTAATTGGAATATTTGTATATTAAACCAGAAACCCACAGGTGTGTGAGCACAGGAGCCACTGCAGTCACACGTGGACAGACTCTGACCTGGACACTGGCACTGGACATCTGCATCCCACTGGGAATGCAGTGACTTGTTCCAAAGCCCTGAGGGTTCTCAGCTTGGAGCACTTGGAGTGGTCCCAGACCTCACAGAGCCACAGAATGGTCAGGGCTGGAAGGGACCCTGATGCTGCCATGGTGAGGTTCTGTGCTCACTGGTAACCAGATGGGCACCACTGTCCCCAGGCAGAACCCAGGAAATGAACCTCAGGGTCTGGTAATTCCTTGGTGCTGGATAACCATGGATTTGGGGTCAGGTCTTCTGGCCAGAACCTCTGACTGATGTTTACATTTCTTTCTGGATGTTTCAGTGTCCAAGTCAGCTCCCAGCACTCTGTTGCTTTTTGCTGGCTCTTGAGCTCAGTGGCTTTGCTGCTTTGAGAAGTTATTCCCAACATCAGACTCTCTCAAAATGATCCTGCCAAGATGCTCTGACTCCCCCTGTTAAGCAGCAGGAGAGTTCAGGCTGTGCCTCGAATAATTATGCACAAGGCACAGAGTCAAAACAGAGGTGGAGGATCCTAAAACATTCACGGGTGTGCTGTACTGTTCTCATCCATGTCCTTGAGACACTCCAGTACCTTCCAGAAAAAGAAGTATCAGGTGCCAAATGCTGGCTGCAGTCCCCTCCTCTCCCAGGTGCTGTTTCTCAGGAGATTTACACTTGGCTGGGAAGAGAACAGGGGTTATTCAAGGCTGTCTGCTGTGGGATGCTGGGGTGATGCTGGGACTGGCTGTGGCACTGGAGCCTCAGCACAGACCCCCATGGCACCAAACATTTTTTGTGGGAAGGCCACAGGCTCTCCACTGACAGAGAGGGGCCAAGTCTAACCAGGAGTCTAACCAGGAGCACTCCAGGTCACTCCTATTTCAGACCCCCAAAGTCTGATTGTGTCTGCACTTCTCTGCTTTTGAAGGTGAGCCACTGCATCCTGGAAATGCTGGCCCCAAGAGCATTTGGGATGTGAGGGCAAATGAGTACACCAGATCTTTGGGTTGCCCTTACATCAGCTCTTTCCTCCTTTGCCCTAATTCCCACACTTTTATTGCATTTATTTTATATAGAACCTTCTGAGGGAGGCACAGACGTGAGGCTGTTGTAGAGCAACTGTCCCCTGGCTCCCCCAAAGCCTGGCACACCAAATCTGCCAGCAGGCACCATCTCCCTGGGGTGAATTTAGTTCTCCTTCCAGCCCATCTTCTACTCCTTCCCTGCTACCACTCACAGGACGATCTTTGGAAGGGGCGTGGACACCACCAAGACATTTTCCAGACCGTTCTGACATCAGGCAGTGACAAAGGAATCAGCAGAGCTGTTTCTCTGGAGAATGCCCCTCGGGGCAGGGTTTGGCTCTGCATCCTGCTCCCAGATCCAAGGCAGCGTCGGTGCTGTCTGGGAGCCACCAGCTAAGAGAGGCTGATGTCACTTGTGCCACCACGTTGTGCTCTTCAGCCTAAATTTTCAGCATGGAGGCAGCCAGGGCTGTGTCCCACTGGCACAGATTCCCTGGGTGAATCCATCCTCCCTGCTGCTGGTGGGGCCAGTGCAAGCCATGCAGCAGCTGAGCCAGAAGTTCATCAGTGTTCTTCCATGGGGTGTTCAAATGCGGCCAGGCAAGGTGGTTTTTAGGCTACTTAAAAGCAGAAATTATCTCAATAATTGGTGCACTGCCACTGTCTGAGGCTCTTTGGGTGCTGAAGGCATCCCAAACTGGCTGTCTCTGGAATGCTGGGCATGGTTTGAGCTGTACATCAGCCAGGTGAGACCACCAGGTACTGGCAGATATCTGCACCAAGGAGAGATCCTTTTATCCAGCCTAGTGCCCCAATCCCTTTGATATGCACCGCTGGGTCTTTGAAGGGGATTTGGGATCCTGCAGCAGGGCTCTGAGACCAGCCAGGGGGCCGAGGAGGGGGCCGGTGCCTCTGTGCTCCCAGGGTTTCCAGCCGCCTGTTCTGCTCGGATGTCAGGGAGGCAGCCCTGCCAGGGAAATCACAAAGGCAGCCACAAGTGGGACTTAAAATAGCTCTGATGAGAGGGGAGAGGGGAGGGCGGCGGGACAGGGCTCCGCCTGCAGCCCTGACAGCTCTCCGAGGGAGGCTGGACCCTGCCTGCCAGTGCCCTGCCTCTTCCCGAGAGGAAAATCCCAGAGGGGAAGAGGAATCTGGAGCCTCTTGGACTATGCAGACCTTCCTGTGCAGAGGGAGGTTTTCCAGCCGCCTGGGAGAAGGGAACAGAATCGAAGTGGCATCCTGGTGGAGGAAGGGGGACAGCCCCTTCCTGGCTGCTGGCTGGGTTCATTCCAGAGCCAAATCCCCCTTCCCACATTCCCACTCCTCCTGTGGCATCCCCGAGATGGCAGAGGCAGTGATTCCAGTGTGTGGCTCAGCCAAGTCCCTGCAGATGCCAAGGTGGAGGCTCCAGGGATAAATGAGGTGGCTGTTCAAGCAGAGAAAGTGGCCACCACACCGAGGGCTCTGGCTGGGCAGTCCAGAGGGTTTGTGCTTCCATGTGCTGGGAATTATGTGCAGGAAGCACCACTGTGCTTATGTGGCTTTCTTGGGAGAATCTGGGCAAAGGAGTGAACCTCCCTCCACATCCCAACCTCCAAAAGTTGGAGGTAGGGTTTGAAGCCCTGCCCTGCCCCAGGGGAGGTCCTTCATCACCTGAAAGTGGCAGTGGGTCACAGTTGGTTTCCTAGCAGGGTGCAGGAATTCTCCAGGCAGCTGCAAGGGGCAATTTCTTAACCCAACAGGTCACACCAGAGCTCTCCCACCCCATCATCTTTATTAGGGTGCTTCAAATGCAGCCTGTTCTCCCCTCCCACAGGAAATACCAGGTGTGAAATCAGGGAATATCAGGGAAGCTGTTGGTTGGCAGGGGGTTCATCCTGTTCAAAACCAGCTGCACGGAGCTGATGGGACAAAACACCTTCAAGAGCTGCCATTGCACTTGGTTGGGGCCAGTTTTGAGAGGTGTGGAGTCAATATTGACACATCTCATTGTTTTTTGAGCTGAGGAGATGTCCCCTAGAGGATGGCCAGCCTGGGGCCCCTCCTGGGCACTCAGCTGTGGCAGCAGGGGCACTTCATGGTCCATAGATGTATTTACTGCTTTTCTTTTTGGGAATAACCAGTAGAATAATGGCCTTGAAGCACCCAGGTTCTATCTTCCCTCCACAGGTTGGCAAATCCAGAGCTGATATCCCACCCCTCCTCCAACCTTTTTTTTTTTTTTAAATTTATCTTTCCTTTTGCCAAGTTGCAACCTGTGTTGTGTAGTCCTGCTGATCCTTGTCTTGCACTCATAAATATTCAGCGTGTGCTGCAGGAGGTTTTGGGCTGAAGCGTGTCACAGCAAGAATCCTGACTTTGCTGGGCACAGGAGCTTCCTTGACCCTCTTCCTGGGGGATAATGCTCCCATTCTGCACATTTGTGCCCCTAAAATGGAAAACTTCAGCCAGACAAACCTTTGGTAGATCAGGGCTGAGGTGTGTGTTGGTGGCTGCATGGGGCAGGCAAGGTTTGCACACAACTTCTGGTACAGTGAAATTATGAAATGATGTGCTCTGAGATAAGGCACCTACCCTCTACATGACTCCAAAAAATGCACCTTTTCCTTTATGATTGTCCCAAACCCAAAATGCCCTCAGCTTTTGGCATCTGCTTCGTGCCCTAGCAGTGCCAGCCTTGACCTGTCCCAGCCTGGATGCTCTCCTTGGAAAAGAGGCTGGACACACAGCTGAGCTTGACTCGTGGCAGTGGGACACGTGTGCAGCCTCAAACATTCTGTCCTGCTCTTTCCCCTGTTTGGGGCCCTCCTTGGGGGCTTCCACATCTGTTTTTACCCCACAGCTTTAAGCTGATGCGAGGCTGCAGCCAACTTTCTGCTTTGGATTAAATTTACCAGGGGTTAAATAAGAACACTGCTCTTCTCAGTCCTGGGATCCAGCCTGGGATTTGGATGTATCACAGAGTCATGGAAAGGCTTGGGTTGGAAGGGACTTTAAAGGTCATCAGTGACACCTTCCACTAGGCCAGGCTGCTCCAAGCCCCATCCAACCTGGCCTTGAACACTTGAAACAGATATTTAGTGCAGCATAACTCCCAGGCTGTCTGTCCTACCTCCCCAACCTCTCCTTTAGGGACTATTTTGCCTGAATCAGATGAAATTCTCCCTCAAGTTTCCTATAAAATCACACACTTTGCAAAAAGAATTGGGAATTTTGTAACGTGTGAACTGCTTTAAAGTCATTGCATCACTGAATGGTTTGTCTTGAAATGGGCCTCAAAGATCATCTTGTTCCAGCACCCTGCCATGGGTAGGGACGCCACACTCTAGACCAGATGGCTCCAAGCCCTGTCCAACCTGGCCTTGGACACTTCCAGGGGTTTTGAGGTGTCCCTGCCCATGGCAGGGAGTTGGAACTGGGTGGTTGTCTTGGTTTGGAAAGACAGGTGTCTGCTAAGGGAAGCAGGAGCCTCCATCCAAGATATAAACCCCCTCTCTCTGAATTATTGTAATTTTGAAATTCAGGGGCTCTCAGGCAAAGATATGGGAAAAAGAATAACAGTTCTTCACTAGGAAAATTAAAATAAAAATGCAGTAGTACACAAAATAAACCCCTGACAGAGTCAGAGCACAGCCTAACCCCTGTTGTGTGTTGGAGCAGCCCAGCCCAGCCCTCCTGCAGTGCCAGCTGTGGCTCTGGTGCAGCAATGATCCTGTGCAAGGGTGAAGTTTTCCTCTGCAGCTCCAGGGCTGCTGGGCTGGCTCTGGTTTTCCTCTGGGAATGCAGAGCACACAGGCTGTGCTGCTGCTCTGATCCCAGCTTGGATCCAGGCAGGAATGCTGGGCTCCTCCCCTGGCTGCAGCCTCTCCCCAGGGGCTGATGGAATTGTCCCAGCCCTGCAGTGAGCCTGGCTGGCCCCTGAGCAGCAGATTCCCCCTGGAGTTATGAGGGGTGGGTCCTGGAAGAGACAAAGAGCACTGCCCCACCTTGTCCTTAACAGCTGGTGATAGAATATTCTGGTTACATCGTGCATTGCAACCCCAGACAATGGTCCTGAAGGTCCCTTCCAACCCAAACCATCCAATGATTCTATGGTCTCTCTGACAAGACATTTCCAATAATTTGGAGTGTGTTCTTTACTTTTTTTAAGTCTTGGAGCTCAGGCCAGCTCTCTCCAGGTTGGGAGTTCAGGCCACACTTGTCTTTTTTTTCCTGCTTTTCTGGCTGTCCAGAGAAGATACACTGAGAAGTTCTGCTCATTTCTGATTTTATCATCTTTGTCTGTAGCATTTAAAGTGTGACCATCACACCTTCCACACCCATTCTAGAGATTTGCCCTGGCTGGTTTTACATCTCTAAATCTCCTTGGCTGGCTCCATTTTGCATTTTAATGAGGAATAAGCACTTTATAACAGCTGCAGAGATTAAACTCTGCTGGACCCTCAAGCCAGGAACCTGAAGGAAATGTAACAATGAATTAAATGCATTAATGAAGTTGCACAACAAGCTCTGAATTTGTCAGGTAAATTGTACACTTATTAACAACAAATAATATTATAATATATATATATAAACAACTAATAATTGGTTAATCTATTTGTCAGTTTCAAAGTCAGTCACTAATTGGTTTTTACCATCCGTGCTAAACCAACACACTGACTCAACACAATCCATTACCAGGGAGGTCTGGGAGGTGCAGGTGGGGATGGATATCAGCATTCCTTCTCCATCTGTCTGTTGGGAAGTTCTTGTGTGTCCAGCCTGGGCAGCAATCCCTAAATCCAGCATCTGAAGTGAAATTCCACCTAAATAGATTCACCATCTCCAGCCTGACCTAGGAGGGGTCCTGTGTGGCTGCTGTGTGTTTTTTGGGGACCAGGAAGTGTTGCACTGTCTCCAAGGTGTTTTTGCACAGTGTAAGAGAAATCCTGAAGGGTTTTTGTGTTGTTTTTTTTCTTGGAAAAAGGGCCTTTGATATTTGTGATGGACTTTAGGGACTGGTCTGCATTTCCTCTCATTCCCTGCCATGGACAAATATCCTTTGGTGTGCTGGTGCTGTTTAATCATTCCAGGAGGGATGCAGATGGAATAGGCTGGAGCAGAAAGCTGTGACAACACAACACCACATTATCCCCCACCAAAAACCTTGCCATGTTTCACCCCCACGTGCACAGAAAAACACATCCCATGGTGTCCAAAGAAAGAAGCAATTAAAAAGTGCTTTGTTTTCCTGCAGCCCTAAGAACAACAGGGTGCTGCAGGGTGCAGCCCATGCCCCAGGATAAATGTCCTTGGGAGAGTGTGGCTCCCTGGAAGTGCAGGTGGTTGCTAATTTGAACAGTATCCACTCTTTGAATGAAGCCAGCAGGGGTGAGGAACAGGGATTTGTCATTTCTAGGAGGTGGCTTTGGGTCCCTGCCAGCTCAGCAGGGTTGGGAAGCTCCTCTCATCCAAAGTGGCAGCTGCAGAGTCAGCCCCAGCCAGAACCTCCCCTGTGCATGGGAGGCTCTCCAAAAACAGTGGATAATTGGGTTGGGAGACACCTGAGAGCTTTCCCAGCCCATCCCACTGAGGGCAGGATCTGCTCTTAGCCATATCCCACCTGACAGAAGCACCTTCAGCCTGTTCATCAGCTTCCCAAAAAGCTCCCCAAACCACGAGAAAGCTTCTTCAGTGTCTAAAGCCAGCCTCCCTGCTGTTACCCACAGAACACCCACCCCAGACAGGGAGAAAGATTTATATTCTTCATTTTTCTGCTTCACATTTGAAGCTGATTATTCTGCTTCCCCTCTAAACAACCCCCCAGTTCCTCCTGTGTTGCCGTGGAATTCCAGACTCTCTAGGTCCCCTTTGAGCCTGGTGTCCTGGAGTGCCCCACTCACAGCCTTGGCAGCACCATCAGGGCAGCTGGACCTGTTATCCCTGGGGCTGGGGTCTGGATCTCCTGCAGCAGCCCAGCACTGCTGATTTAAGCACATTTATCCCCCTCTTGCCTCAGTCCCACAGTGCCATCGAGTCCTGCTCTGACTCTGTGCTCTCACTTCTTGTTGCCTGGGAGTATTTGCCATCCCTGAGTCCAGTCCTGTGGCTTTTTCCTTTTCCTGAACCATTCCTTCATCCAGCTCCATTGGCATCCCAGGCTTTTCAGCATTCTCACAGCCTTTCCTGATTTAACAACCCCCTTCCTTCATTGTGGTCATTCAGGGAATATCATCCAGCCAAAGGGCTTGGGGGTCTTCCCACAGCTCCCAGGAGCTTGATGCACCCTACAAAACCTCAGGCTGCCTTAGGCTGGTGCTCTGCAAATGAGGGATTGAATTCCCAGAGGCAGCAGGAGGGTGAGATCTCTTGGGGATTGCTCACCTGCATTTACTCTCTCCTGCATCCCAGTATGGGATGGGCTCCTTCCCTCACCAGCAGCAGCCTGTTGCATCCAGGGCTCTGGATCCACGTGCCCAGGATCTCTCAGGTAGTGGGACAAGCAAGGAAGGAGGGTTTTGAGGCAGGCAAGAGGATCTGGGTCAAAACAATGGAGAGTTTTCCTCAGCAAGGTGCCAAACACCCTTTGAAGTGTCAATCACATCATTTGGCATTGATTTTTCTTTAAAGATCTCCCTGCTGCTGCCCTCCCAAGAGCCAGGCTTTCTGCTGACAGGCCTGGGAATTTTGAGGATGTGTAGTGCAAAACTTCAACAACCTGCCTTGGATTTGGGTTCCTGGAAGTGGGGCCACCTCTGCTCCCCAAAATGAGAGTGTTCCCACACCCTGCTGCTGCTGAACTGGGCTGAACTGGGCTCTGAACTGGGCTTTACACCAAGAGGGGATTGGGTGCCTGGTCCTGGGGGCTTTTCTTGGCAGGGAATGTAATCCAGGAGATGATTTTGCCACTGATGCTGTGGGATAAACCCAGAAAACTTTCACATGGCACAACAGTGGGACTTTCCCCATGTCCTTGGATGGTATTAGACTGGCAAGAAAATAGGTGTAGATTTGATATTAGGAAGGAATTCTTCCCTTTGAGGGTGGTGAGGCCCTGGCAGAGGTTGCCCAAACCCATTCAAGGTCAGACTGGATGGAGCTCTGAGCACCTTGGGCAAGTGTAAGGTGTCCTTGCCCATGGAACTGGAAGATCCATAAGGTCCCTTCTAACCCAAACCATTCCATGATTTTATGACTTTAGTTTCAATAATTTTTTCATTTTTGCTGGACTTAAATCAAACCTCCAGATCCCTGTCCTCTCCAGGACATATTTAAATTGCTTTTCACATCTTGTAGCAGGGATTCTACTTTTACTTGAGACTTGGTGGATGTCTCTGCATTTAAATCATGATTTATTTTTTTTTTTTTCTTGGGACTGACAGCTGGGAAGTTCTAGGTGGCTCCAGCTTTATAATTACCTCTGTCTGTCTTGCCTGTGTGTTCACGCACACTCACACGTGCACTTGTGCTCAAGAGGAAGCAGTGAATGCAAGGAACAGCTGGATCCAGTATGTGACACGTCAGGAGGAATTGTTTTTCTTTAAACATCTTTTTATCTCCATCTCAGTGCTGCTTTTCCCGGCTGCAGCATCCTCTGAATGAAAAAAACCCTGGAAATCCTCAGCCTGTTGGGGGAAAAAAAAAAATGGAGGTTTGCTAAATATTGGTTCTGTCTGTGTGAACTTGGCTCCTGCCTGGGGATTGTGTATCAAGGAGAGTTCCCCAAGGATTGGGCTCCTGGGACTCTTGTGAGGAGGATGCCTTCAGGTTAAACTTCATGACAGGCGAGGAGGAACAGCACTGGAGATGGCTGGGATTGAACCAGAATCGTGTTTGTGCAGCATTCCTGTGCTTCCCACTGTCCCTCTCACTCCCTGCTCCAGCCCAGTTGTATTTCTTGATTTTGAACCAATAATTCTTTAATTGCAAAGACAGTTGAATTTTCCATCTTCATGCACGTGTCCAGCAGAGAGTTATCTCCTGGCCAGAGAGACCTGATCCCTGTGGATGTGTGGGCAGGCAGAAGCTGGGGGAGAGATTTTGGGAGTGAGAGCTTTCCCCACCAACCTGAGAGGCCGTGGAGTGAGGTTTGGAGAGGCCTCATCTCGTAGTCTGTTTCCTTTTCCTTTTAATGTGTTTGCTCTCTAATGTGTGTTGACACAGTAAATACACATGTTTGTACAAACATCCCAGCTGAGGGTTGCTTTGAGAGCCCCTTGCAGGGGATGGAAAACATGCCTGGCAGATGTTGGGAGCCTGGAACGCTCCACTTGTGCCAGTGGTGATGGAGGTTGTCCCCACTGGGAGGAATTTGATGGGACAGCAGGAGGCAGAAGAGGTTTTTTTGGGATTTTTTTGGGGGATTGCTGCAGAAATGCACAGGAGCCCAGTGCTGTCCAGGAGCAAAAAGTGTTCCATAGTGGATTTGAACTGGTCTTGAATGGGAGATGGTGAGGAAAACATGGATAAGTGTGGGGAGAAGGGGACTGGTCAGAGCTCCCATGGAGGAGGCACTTGGATGGAGATGGAGCTGGACTGTGGGAAATGATGGGCAGAGCCAAAGCTTTTTATGAGGTGCTGCCAAAACTCCCTCCAAACCAAACACTCGGTGTTGAATGGGGCAGGAACCAAATTTCCCCATGGAAATGGTGGAATAATCTCCCCTGGAAGTGTTCAAAAAGCAAATAGAATTTGTGACATGGCTTAGTGGGGGCTGTGGTGTTTGGTTGAAGGCTGGACTTGATGATCTTGGAGGTCTTTTCCAATCTTAATGATTTTATGATTCTAATTTCTTCCAGATTCCCTCACAGCTGATCAATGTGCTTTGGCACCTGAATGGATGCTTAGAGTTCTCAGTGGTATTTTATTCCCAACCATAAAATGCAGGACCCAGGCTCATGGAGGGCAGAAAATTGGTTGAATTATGTTAAAACTGACCCTGTTGTGGAATTACAGAATATCCTGAGTTGAAAGGGACCCCCAAGGATCATCAAGCTCTACAGACACCCCAACAACAATCCCACCATCTTGAATATAACAAGAAAAACAGAGATTGAGGCACAGTTCTTCAATCCTCTTGTTGCAATAGGACACACTGAGCAAACAAACACTGCCCTCAAAATCAAGATTTTCTGTACTAACCCATCCACACACCTTTTAGCACAGGAACATCCAGGAAAGGCTTGCTGCCCCATCTGTGAGAGATGCCAGACACTCTCTCAGGCTGAAATTTGTCTCACCTAATGCTGGTCATCAGCCCTGAATCGAAATGAGCTGCTGTTTATAGATAATGGAGAGAGACTGGCATCTCCAGAAAGCAATTCACTCCATCTGCCCGAGACACCTATTTAGGATGGCACAAATTGCCCCTTGGTGAAGCCTGTCTCTTCCCATCCACTCCAGGGAAAGCCTGCCTGACTCATTAGGAGAGATGTCTAATTTTCGGGAAGCCCATGTTAAACAAGATGAATCCCACATTTACTGCGTGCCTGGAGGGCAGGCAGGTGACTGGTGACAGCAAAATGTCTCTGGAGCTGGGCAGAGCCTGGCTGCTCTCTCCTCAGCTGTTTGCTTTCAGGCTGGTTTAGTTTGCCCCTCTTTGCACCCCAAATATCCTGCTTTGAGCTGGGTTATTATGAGTGCCACCTCATTTTGTCACAGTCAGGGGGTAGATGGGGCAGTGTTGTGACAAATGTGGAGTTTGAGGGGTTTCTGTCGTGTTTCTCCATCCTTGAGGCAGCTCCTTCTCCTGCTGCCCAGGCTTTGGGAGGGAGGGAAGATTTCACTGCTCCCATTTTACAGGTGGGACACTCAAGGCACAGAGTGAGTGACAAGGAAGGGCAGAGAGGAACTGGCACAGGACTCGATCTCCTGTGCCTCCAGGTGCTCCTCAACACCTGGAGGGGTTATGGCTGGGTGTGCCCATGGATTTTCCCTGCTGCTCCCCTGCCCAGGTGGAGCTGGGAAGGCCAAGGGCAGTTTTTAACTCTTGGGTGGAACCTTTGGTGTGGGTTAGAAACCCCCAGCTCTGCAGTAACGAGGCCGTACAGGTGATGTTTGATGTGTGGATTGGCTGTCCCCAATCCCACTGGGAATATGTCCTGGGAGTTCAAACCTTCAGAAACACAGGGATTTGGAAATTTAGTCCATTTTGTTGTCACAGCTGTCACCTCTGGGTTTTTGTTTTTTTTTTTTCCTTCTAAACCCCTCTTCCAACCCTAAAAGCCTTTCTGTGCCAGGACATGCCACCAACTCATGAATCATTTTGGATCATTTTGGATCATTTTGGATAATTTTGCCTGTGGGGAAGAACTGAGATCACCCTAAAATCCTCCAAATATTCTGTGTGAGGAACTTGGAGAAAATCCTGGCCACAGCCTGTGGGACAAAGCTCTCCTCTGCCCACTGGGATCTCTGATGGGAGGACAGGGCAGGATGAAACCCTTCCCAAAGCATTGCTCCGGGTCCGGGACATCTCAAGGAATTGGGAATCCCTTTAGGAAGCCACTCCATAGAGCTGCTGACACCCTGTGGCTGTCGGGAAGAAACGCAGCGACTTTTCACGGGAGGGTTGGGCAGTTTTGGGTTTGAAAAATGTTCTTCCAGGAAAAAAAAAAAAAAAAAAAAAAAAAGGAAGAAGAGGG